>JAWDJV010000111.1:0-38170 GCA_033119285.1 Teratosphaeriaceae sp. CCFEE 6253 | reverse complement strand
GTGGAGGGGATTGGTGGGTGGGCGCTCTCGTGTGAGGCAGGGCCTACCATGGACGCGCATTGCGGCGTGTGGGGTGTAGTGCACAGCCAGGCACGCGAGGGATACGATGAGGGACGCCGGGGGCAATGGCTCGCAACTTCTTGGGGTCCGGGCTCAAGGGTGGAGGATGATGGTTCTAGCGGGCGGCGATGCTGGTTTGAGTGTGAGGTATATACGGCGAAAGTACAGCGGGTGGCGCAGCCGTATGAGGGGGGGGGGGGGGGAAATACTGCAGTGTACATGTAGGACTTCCCGTATGGCTGACTCCGATGCTGCGCGGCTCGCATGTCTGGCTCTCGGGACACCAGTGATTGCAGGGGGTGGGGACAGCGGTGCGGGGTGGTAGGTAGGTAGGTGGCTGGTGCCCTGCTTAAGAGGCGACGACTTCCCGTCCTGCCGTCACACACTGACGGCGGTCACACAGACGGATCCCCCGTCTGCCATCAACGCCCTCCCTACGTCCTCTGCCATTCGCCGAAACCCGCGGAACGCGATGCCCCCCCCCGACGGTGGGAGAGGGCGGATCCCGGCGCACTGCTGCGGATCACCCGTGGGCGCCTGGCCAAGGAATGCAGGACTGCGTTGGCGGCGTGTCGTCATGACGGAGGATCCGGCGCATAGTGCTGCCCGCGGACCACACCGAGCCTCGGAGGCCCCGCGCGCGTGAGGGGCCCCGCTGCTGCATACGACACCGCGCAGGCTGCCGCCGGTCAGCCTGTGCCCCCGTGGCCGGAAGGCACAGATGACCCCGCCCTCACGTCCGGCCCCTCTTCCTCTGCCCGCGGCCCCTCCTGACCTGCCTGCCCGCCCTCCTGCGCCCTTCCTCCACCTAAGACCCTCGCCCACCCTCCCCAGCAGCAACCACCCGCCCCCTCTCCTCCACCCGCCGCACCACCTCCCGCCACCCGACCCGCACCCCGGTGCCCAACCCGCCCACAGTCGCCCCCGCGCACAGCTCGTCCGCCCACATCTTCCACTCCGGTCCAAGACCGCGGAGCAGAAGGAGGCAGAATGTCGCTTCGGGGATGAGGTCCGCTCCCGTGGTTGATGCCGGGCTGGGGGATAATGCCGGTGGAGCCGAGGCGCAGGGGTGCGGGGTGGTGAGGGCGGGGCTGGAAGACGAAAGAATCGAGATTGCTGTCGCCGCGGCTGTGGCGCTGGCGTTGGCGGGCTTCCGCGCGCGCGGCCTCGGCTGCGCCGGTCCCATCGGCGCAGCGGGCGCCGGCAGGGCCCCCGTCGCCTCCCCCATCGGCGGCTTATTGACCTCCCCCAGCGCCCCCCACGCCCGCTCCATCTCCCCGACATACCTCTGCACATCCCCCCCGCACCCCTGCAAACTGACATCCATCAGCCCGCCAAACGGCCCCCATGCCTCGCCACTACCCTTGGGGGCACAGATCCCCTCCAGCACCGTCCACGCCTCGCTCGCGACTTCACACCCCTGGATCCGCGTCCGCAGCGCCGCGACCAGCGCGCCATGCAGCGCGCCGAGGAGGACCTCGTTGCGCCGGCGCCAGATCGCCGTTTGGCGGATGTACTCATTCCAGACTTCCACCTCCATCTCCGACGCCACCTCCCCAGCCTCGCCCCTCCCCTCGCCAGTCGCAGCAGCAGCAGGCACAGCCGGCGGCCCCTTGGCCCCCGTCAGCGTCTCCCAAGTCCCCTCCCTTCGACTCGCCATGCCGAACCACGCGCTCCAGGTGCCCCACTCTCTCGCGCAGGTGAGTGTGGGGAGCAGGACGTACGTCTCCCCGCTCCCGCACGCGCCGTGCGCGAGGACTTCCACCGAGCTGGAGGTCAGGGTCAAGCGGTGGGCTGGGGTTGGGGTTGGGTGTTGGGGGGCGTGGGTCGTGGCAAGGTGTTGCTGGGTGCTGGTTGGTCCTTGGATGGCGGGGATGGGCCCGCGGGGCCGCGCTCGCCGGGCTGGAGGCCGCGCTGCAATTGCCGCGGGGGGATGCGCGGGAGCGGGGGCCGGCGGCTGCTGCGGCGGCCGCGGCGCGTCCGGCCGGCCGCTCCTCGGGATGTCGGCGTCGCCGGCGTCGAGGTCGATGGGCGATGAGGCCTCCCCGTCGCCGCGCCCCTCCTGGCCCAGTGGCCCCTCCACGCCCTCTCTAGCCGCGTGGTCATACACGCACCCTCCGCCCTCCGCCAGACAAACCTGACACACCGGCCGCACCCCACTACACCGCACCTTCTTCCCCCGGCACCCCAGACACGCGCGCGCCGGATCCAGCGCGCGCCCCTCGTCCCGCGCAAACTGGTCCTTCATGTGCACGCACGTCCCGAACTTGCGGTACTTGAGCTTCATGTTCGCCACGTCGGTGCGCGTGAACAGGCCCTCGGGCTGCGTGCGCTGGAGAAATGCGACGACCTCGCTCGTCCGCGTGCCGAGCGCGAAGAGCTCGTCCACGGCCTTCTCCCCCCGGCCCAGCCTCGCGCGCCGCCGGTGGCCGGTCAGCAGGACGGCGGCGACGGGGCCGTGATTGTGCTGCGTCTGGCGGTGCCGGATTTGCCACTCCCCCGCCGGGTTCGCGGGGTCCGCGGCCACGACCGCCATGCTCATTGGGCAGTTCTGCCGGTTCGTGCTGCGGCCGGTCCGCACGCGCGTCGCGGGGGTAAGCTTGGCGGTGTTGGCCAGCTTGCCGTGCTTGGAGCAGTGGTAGTAGCGCTTGTAGATCGCCCCCGCGGCGTTCTTCTTGGAGGCGCGGCGCACGAGCTCGTAGCCGTGCGCGAGGGAGAAGGCGTGCAGGGAGGTTTCCAGGGCATGGGCCGAAGGGTAGTTGCCTTCGGGGGGTGGCGGGAGGTGGAAGATGGGGCCCTCGGCGTCGTCGTCGTCGTCGTTGGAGTGGTCGTGAGGATGGGAGTCGGAGTCCGGTCCGGCGATCGGGGGGGGGTGGGGGGAGGCAGAGGGGTGCGCGTTGTCGTGTTCGAGGGCGGTGCGCAGTTGGTCTTCTAAGTCGTCGGGCGGTGGTGCGCCGGGGCTGGTGGGGACGTCGACGCCGACGTCCGGGGCCAGCGGTGCCTGCGGGATAATGCCATTGGTCCGGTGGGGTCCATGGGGCGGCGGTGCTTGGCTGTAGAGGGGCTGCTGTGGCGGGGCTGAGGTCTGCTGGAGTGAGATGGGCTGCGCCTGCCGTTGCCGCGGCACACCGATTGGGAAGGGGGCGTAGTACTGCGACTGCGCTGCCTGAGGCTGTTTGAGTCCGGCATACGCGGGATATGGCAGCTGCTGGGGTGTCGGGTAGGGGTAGGCGTATTGCAGGTGCTGTTGGACTTGGGCCAGAGGCGGGTATTGATTGTCTGGACGTGTCAGTAAATTCACTCTCCAAATGGTGAGGGTAGACGTACAGTTGCCCGAGAGCTGGTCCATCTCGGCGGCGAAGTAAGTGATGAATGCGGCGCCGCGCTGGTTGCCATTTATCACGGCGGATGGTGTGCTGTTGATGGATCGGGGGGTGCAAGATAGCTCCCGCTCAGCCGTGGCGGGATGAGCCTCGACGCCCACGTGATGGAATCCCTCCATCTCCGCTTCCCCTCCGCCGCGTGCTTGGCACATGGGGCTCCGCTTTGCTTCGACCTCTTAAAGGGCGAGGATAAAGTCGATCTTCACTCCACCACCTCCAACTCTCTTGGCGCACACCCGATTACTGGACGACAGGACCTCGGTAGATGGCGATGACGGTGTCCACGTTCCGTCGCTGCGAGATGTGCCGCTGCCGGTACCGCGGAGTATAGATCTAGAACGGTAGGACACCTTTTGTGCACGCCACCTCCTCCTCGCCCGTCTTGTCTTTCCCATTCGTCTTCTTCCCGTTTGCGTTGCCAAGAAGAGGTCGCGAGATGTCCTCCAAGGCCGACTCGTTCAAGGCGGAGCACCTTCACACGCCCAGCCCACCCAACGAGAAGCATGTCGGCCTTGTCGACGCCCCGAGGGCGAGGGGCCTCGATGCGATGGAAGACCCCGACGTGGGATGTAGTGAAGAAGAGCGCATTCGCATCGTTCGTCCCATCTTCAATCCCAAAGCGACGACACAATGTCTGACAACTCGGACTAGGACAAAGCGCTGCTCCGCCGGCTCGATTTCAAGCTGATCCCCTGGCTCACCCTCCTCTACCTCGTCAGCTTCCTCGACCGCACCGTAAGCCCCCCTCCCCACCCTCGCCACCCCGGGTCCACGGATCTAACAACAAGCTTTGTCCCAGAACATCGGCAACGCCAAGATCGACGGCCTGGTCGCCGACCTGGGCATGACCAACGGCCAGTACAACGCCTGCCTGTCCCTCTTCTTCGTCTCCTACGCCGGCTTCGAGCCCCTCACCAACATCCTGCTCAAGCGCCTGCGGCCCAGCATCTTCCTGCCCATCATCATGGTCCTGTGGGGCATCACCATGACCTGCATGGGCCTCGTGCACAACTTCTCCGGCCTGGCCGCCGCGCGCTTCTTCCTGGGCGTGGCGGAGGCCGGGCTCTTCCCGGGCGTGAATTACTATCTCTCGTGCTGGTATAAGCGGAGTGAGATCGGGATCCGCGCGGCCATCTTCTTCTCCGCCGCGGCATTGGCGGGGAGTTTCGGCGGACTGCTGGCGGCGGCCATTGCCAAGATGGACGGCGTGGGCGGGAAGCACGGCTGGGTAGGCCATCTCCACCCCAATCACACCCCCCCATCCCCCATCATCCCACTGATGACACGAGCAGGCCTGGATCTTCATCCTCGAGGGCCTGGTCACCGTCCTCATCGGCCTGGCCTCCTACTGGTTCGTCCACGACTTCCCGGACGACGCCAAGTTCCTCACCCCGCCGGACCGCGCCCGCGTCCTGCGCCGCCTGAAGGCCGACTCGCAGTCCTCGGCCGAGCACGAGGACTTCAAGATGTCCTACTTCTGGGCCAGCGTGACGGACTGGAAGACCTGGGCCTTCGCCACCATCTACATGGGCTGCGACGGCGCCCTCTACGCCTTCTCCCTCTTCCTGCCCACCATCATCACCCAGCTCGGCTACACCGCCACCCGTGCGAACCTGCTCTCCGTGCCCCCCTACGCCGCGGCCGCGTGCCTGACCATCTTCATCGGCTGGCTGGCGGACCGCACGCGCCAGCGCGGCTGGTGCAACGTCGGCGTCTCCCTGCTGGGCATCATGGGCTTCAGCATGCTGCTCGGCTCCGACACGCCCGGGGTGAAGTACGCGGGGACCTTCTTCGGCGCCTTGGGGATCTACCCCTGCATCGCCAACACCATCGTCTGGGCCGCGAACAACACCGAGGGCGTGTACAAGCGCGGCGTCACGCTCGGCTTTGTCATCGGGTGGGGGAATCTGAATGGAGTCGTCAGTAGCAATATCTATCGCGCCAAGGACAAGCCGGGGTTTAAGCTGGGGCACGGGGTCGTGCTGGCGTATATGATCTGCTTCCTGCTGGGGGGGAGCTTGGTCACGCATTTCGCGCTGGTGGCGGAGAATAGGAAGAAAATGGCGGGGAAGCGGGATCACCTGGTGGAGGGGAAGAGTGAGGAGGAGGTCGTCGCGATGGGGGACAAGCGGCCGGATTTCATCTATACCGTTTGAGGGGGCTGGACGGGCGATTGGGGATGTAGAGGACTGGTTTGTAGACCGGTCGGTAGATCAATCCCACCGTCACGTCCAAGCCTACATCACAGCGCCACATTCCCGACGGCGTGGACCGAACACTGCGGCGGCGGATTGGGCGGCTCGAGCGCCAGAGGCTGTGTGCGATCTGCTGGGGAGTCCGTGGAGCGTGCGTATGCGAGGGCGCGCCGTCGACCGCCGTGGTCGCAGTGCGTATCTGATTGCGCATCTTGGACGGTCCCGGACGAAACACGGCAAGCGTTGCCGCATGGCCGGCAGCGAAAGGTGCTGAGCCGCGCGCCTGACTTGGGCGTAGGCTCTCGTTCCGGTCCCCATCGACTGCAGAGGCCAGGCATCGGTGTCAGGCTTTCGCCCAAGACGAGTGAAGTCCGCCGGTAGATCCGGTCAGTGAGGTCCCTATTGTGTTGATACCTCACACCAGCCCTGCGAGACGGAGCGAGTCAAGTCCGCCGCTACGCTCAACCTCGCCTCACAATACATCCCGTATCGACCTAAACCCGGACCTGACAGGACACTCGCTCAAGTGCCGGGACAGCGACAGGCACGATGCACACCCCCCGGTCCTCCGTCCTCCAGACTCTCCTCGACCCCGCGACCACCGCCGTACACACCACAGCCACCACCCCGCCACCTCGACGCCGCCACGGTCTTGGGCCCGCACATGCAGGAGTCCTTCCACGCCAGCGCCCTCTACGCGTCCCTGCTCAACGACCACGAAGCTAGGGAGACCGGGGCACTGTACGTCGAAGCGCTGGGTGCGGCGCACGAGTACCGCGTCATGTGCGCTGAGGCGGTGCAGTGCTAAAACATCGGGGACCATGCGGCGGAGGCCGAGCTCGTGGACGCGGAGGAGCTGTGCATGGCGGTCGGGGAGGCGATGCGAGGCCGGGGAGGCGGCGCGGCAGGCGGGCGGGTCTGCGCGGCTGGGGAGCAAGGTATGGTGACTACGAGCGGGACGATGGCGGCAGGTCTCCATGCAGTCTCGCGCACCGGAGGCACCCTTCAATCCGCAGAGTGTAACAAGCTTTCACTTTCACCCAGCCTCACATGATACGTTCGGCCTGCGACAGAGTCACCAGAGCTAGTGCTTCCGTGGTACTCTGTGCTTGTCATTCTGAACGTCTCAATTTGCAACCGTCGGCCACCACACTCGAGTCCGTCCCTGGGGAAGGAACGCAGAGCCACTACGGCCATGCCTCCCAAACCACAGGCTCCACTCGAAGGAATCACCGCCCGCCGAGCCAAGGTCATCATCCGCCGTCTCGCAGCCGAATGAAGACTGGACGGGAAGATGCAGGAGTCCTTCCGTGCCGGCGATCGACTGAAGGCGCTCCTCAAGGGCTTCAGCGGAGCGTATGCTAGTAAAGCGGCATGGCGAGCGGTGGACGAGTTGCAGGGATATCGTCAAACGCGGTGTGAGGCCGTCTCCGCGTTGTGGTCCGGGAGCAAAGTGGCTGAAGTAGACATCTCGCGGGCCGAGGAGGATGTCGACTTGCGGAGGAGTTGGGAAAAGGCGTGGAGGCGGAGTGCGAAGGACGCAGGCGGTGGTGGTGGCGTTTTCGCGATCGAAGGCGGCTGAATACGCGTCCATCGAACTATGGTGACTCCGAGGGAGGTCGGAGCGTGGGTGCGGGCCAGGCTGAAAGACGTGAGATGGCGCGATAGTGACCCGCGCCAGAGTGCGGCAGTCCGTTGTCCGGTGGAACCGCGGCGTGTGCTGGTAGGGAAGGGGAAATGCGGACCGTGACGGGGCTGCAGCAGACGTGCAGAACGGACCGCGCGCGGTGCTGGATCGAGCTGCGTGTGCCTCATTTGGCGATACGGCCACGTTGGCACCCTGCAAATCTCCCGATCGAGCGGACCCTTCCACTCCCTCAAGCTTTCCCGTCGCCCATCTGAGCGTCCTTCCCAGGAGCAGGCGCCTCAGTCGTCCCCATCACGTCCCCTATCGCCCACTCCTCCGCACAAAGCCTCTCATCCTCCTCACTCCACTCCCTCGGCAGGACGGCAAAGACCAAATAGCTTGTATGCGTCTTGACCTCCGGCTCCGTCCGATGCACCAGATTCCCCTCCCGGTACAACTTCCTGCTCTCCGCCTCCTCCTTGATCTTCGCCAGCCGATCGGCTTTGCTCTGGCCTTTGGCCGGCTTGGCCTTGCCGTTTATACCACCCTTCGCAGGATTGCCATTCGCCGCGGCTGCACCATCGTTGCCACCAGCGCCCGCCTTCTCCCCAGGAACCGGCCAGTCCTCCTTCGAGTACTGCACCGTCTTGCCCTGCTCCTTCCCCGCCCCTCTCACGTTGGCATGAAACCCCGCCATCCCACCCTCTACCTCCCGGAGCCGGCCCACCGCCTCCTCCACCGTCGCCGGACTCGCATTCACGCCCCGCAGCCCCTCGTTACGGAGCCCGACTTGCTCGCGCCGCACATCGATCCGCCGATTCGCGACCTCGACCATGCCGATGTCCGTCCAGCCCAACCTGCGCAGTTGGGAGACGGTGGCGGTGACTTGCTCGATGCACGGGCTGAAGGAGCAGAGATGCACGGCTGTACCCGGATCCAGCGGCGATGGTGAGGAAGGTGAGCTGGTGCGCAAGAGGTGCTTCAGCGCTTTCCAGGGCGCCGGGAGATCAAAGAAGACAGCGTTGGCGCACGGTGAGGCTGTGTCGGAGTCGAGCTCGCCGAAGCCGTCGGCGCAGACGTCGCGGTGCGTGAGCTGCACTACGCCGTCTAATCCATGACTGCGCAGCTCGTCGCGGAGCACGCCGACGCGGGGCTCGTGGTACTCGTAGCTGTACACCATCCCCGTGCGGCGTTTCCGGCGCGCCGGGTCGGGATACCCGGAGAATACTGCCCGCGCGGCCGCGTGCGTGAAGCTGCCGCTGCCGGCGCCGGCTTCGATCATGCGGCTGCCGGGTTTGACGCGCAGGCGCTGGAGGATGTAGCTGTAGTCCGGCGTGTAGACGACTTGGGTGCGGTGGTCGAGGGACGAGGTCCAGGTCTCGGGCGTGGGCGGCAAGAGGTGCACGAAGCCTGAGCCGGCTTCTACTGGGGCTTTGATGGTGCGCGTGTTGTCGTGCTCGTCGTTCAGGGGCTGGGTCTGCTGGCGCTTGGCTTCCTTCTTAGCTGGTGCCTGGTTGGTGGCCGTCTCATCTGCTCTGCGTTCCTCGCCGCCGGCGGCGACGTTGGGCTGTTGGACAGCTGCATCGTGTCGGGCCCTCTTCGCCACCCCAGCAGTCTCATCCATGCCAGCTTCATCCGCGCCCCGCTTCCTGCTCACCTGCTCCTCGGCTTGCGCCTCTAGATCGTCTACCACCATCTCCTCCGCGCCTGCTCCAGCATCCACCGCCTTCGGCTTGCCGTTCTTGCCCTTCCTGCCCCGCGAGCCAGTATCGACTTTACTAGCCCGCACTTGACTGCCCCACTCCAATCCAATGAGCGTATTGTGCGGGAAGCTCCCAAACCTCGTATTAGTGACCGCGCAGTCCGTACCGTAGCCCTCGTCTCCAACGCTGCTCAGCATGACCGGCATCAGGCTGTCCCGCTTCAGGTGCAGCATCGCCATACCGCCATCCTCCGCCTTGGGTGAGGTGAAGAAGAAGGGACTCATAGTCTTCCGTGTCGCCGCGGCTACCACTGGGTCATGTGATCTAGATCCCGCGCCTGATTCGAGAGGCCCGGATACGGCCATGGTCGTAGTAGACTCAAGTGTAACACCGCCGGCAAATGCAGGATCGCCACCTGGCTCCAGGGATAGGCGGGATCCGACCCAGAAGTCTCAAGCGCGTCGCGGCTTAGATAGCAAAGATCTGGATCGCCGCACACAGGCCGATCTGGTGGTCTCGTACTTGGTCTCGCTGCTTCCCTCACTTGTGCTGACCTCGTTGGTGGCACCACTAGAATACGCCAAAGAAACCGCAAAGAAAGCAGGCGAGGCGAAGGAAGGTCGCTAATGTGGGTGCCGTCCAAAGCAGACTTCGGCGTCTGATTAATGGCTCTGCTTTGCTGTGAAGTAATGTCGATTGACGACTGGACTGTGCTATATGGAGGAGGTAACTTCTGCTTTGCTGTGAAGTAATGTCGATTGACGACTGGACTGTGCTATATGGAGGAGGTAACTTCTGCATTGGATTGACTTGAGCTCTTATCGATAGCCAATCACGTGCCTGCCGCGTGCTCTTGGCAATTAGGATTCGCCCTTTACATTTGATCGCGTTTCCGAACCATCGAAGATCTGTTTCGGACTCACTGGCGCGGCTAGTCAGTTGCTGCATGCATCGATACATGTGTGTCAGTACCGAGAGCGAGTCCTGGAGGACTGAGCGGACTCCGTCACCGTCACACCATTAGCTACGGCCACAACGATCAACTTCACCACTTCGTTCCCGAAGCCACCACCTCTTCGTCCCTCGCGCAGGACAACGATCCGCGGTATTCAATACGCACAGTATCTCGATGCCAAGCCACGACGACCACAAATCCAGATCTCGGGCTTGACTCGTACACGTAGACTTCGCGGGGGGGAGCCGGGCGTGAACCTTTCACGCCGCCTGCATCCATGGACGCGAGCGGTGGACGTGATCAGCACGGCGTGCCGACGCCGATGCCGTCCCTGCCGAGGCGGATGAGAGGCCCCCGGCCGGCCCTGTCTCGTGGCTAATCTCGCACCGCAGTGCTCCAATGACCCTGACCGCACAAGCCTCGTAGGCTCGTACCGAGCAGCCTGCCGGCATGAGAAAGATCGATCCGACTCCTGGACCTTGGCGTCTCATGGCCAGACGTGCATGCGACAAGCGCTGCGTCGTCACAAAGAACAACCACGCTATGCGGACATCGTGGGGTGCGGAGAATAGCCTAAGTCCCCGATCGCCGCGCCGTGAACTCAATCTGCGCGACACCGACTGGCGACTCATCTCATCTGCGGCGTGATGAGGCCCAAGCGGCCCAACGAAGGCCCACGTTCGGTGTGCCGACGACACGTCCCGCGAGGGACAAAGCACTCCCTGTACAACTGTCACTTCGCGCCCTACCATTGTGTCAGGTCTCGCTAGCTAGGCGCCACTCTGGAGTCCCCTGGAGGGTGCCCTGCGCCTCATCAAAGGCGTCTGCCTTCCTCTTGATGCCTAGCACGTCTGGCCCAAGCAGGGATCGCACCAGGTGTACCCCATGGGGTGAGGCCCGGTGCATGTGCTTCGACGCATACTTGAACCTTCGCACATCGTGGACGTCACGCTAGAATGCCATCCCTCTCCGCCGGCCTGCTGGTTGCGATGTTAAGGACACTTTCAAGTGCCCAGCTCTCGCTATACTGACCTGAACCTCTTCGTCCCCTTCCTACGTACCTGGTGCCATGACTGTGCCGGTACGAGAGACCTCATGCTGACATCGATATGCCATACCGCTGACTGCACTCCCAGACACGGGCGCCGTTGATCCTCCTGGGCAATGTCCTCCCCTTCACCCTCGCCACGCTCCTGGTCTGGGGCCGGATGTACTCCCGGCTCGCCCTCCTCCGCCAATTCGGCCTCGACGACTACCTCCTCGCGGCCGCCTGGCTCGCGGCGCTGGCGGAATGCTCCCTCGCCGGCGTCGGCAGGAGCCACGGCGCCGGCCGGCACAAGACCGACATCCCGCCAGGCTACGTCGTGGTCAACCAGCAGGTCCTATACGGCAGCCGCATCAGCTACCAAATGAGTCTCGGCCTCGTGAAACTAAGCCTCGCCGTCTTCTACCTGCGCGTCTTCAACGTCAATCAGGCCGCGCGCATTCACATCTACGCCCTCATCGCCTTCGTCATCACCTTCACCTCCGCTCTCCTCCTGCTAAATATCCTCCAATGTATCCCGCCCAGCAAGTACTGGAGCCTCGACCCAAATACGCCGGGTCACTGCACAGACCCCGCGCCCGGCTTCTGGCTCGCCTTCGCCTGCCAGGCCATCACGGACACCTGGCTCATCGCCTTCGCCGCCCGCGCGTCTGGCGCCTGCAGATGCCCCGTGCGCAGAAGATCGCCATCCTCGCCACCCTCACCTTGGGCTGGGTCTCGCTGATCGCGGCCGTGATCCGCGCGGTGCGCATCAGCACCGTCCTGGGCTCGGGCGACCAGGCCTGGGTCTCCTACGACCTCTCCATCTGGTCCGCGGTCGAGATCAACGTCTCCCTCATCTGCGCCGCGGCGCCGACGCTGAAGCCCGTCTTCCAGCGCTGGCTGCCGGGGCTGTTCTACTCGCTGTCCAGTAAGCATGCACAGAGCCATAAGCCCACGGGACACTCGGAGCGCGCACGGTGGGCGAAGGCGAGTAAGGGTGGGGGCGCGTATGAGATATCACGGAGCCGCGTCGCGCATCACGGTGTCGCGTCGCATAGTCAGGAGGAGCTGGCGCGGCGGGCGAGCCAGGAGCAGTGGGCCGCGGGGAAGCTGGATCGGGCGGGGTCGGACGACGATGGCGAGAGCTTGGAGCAACCGCGGCGGCCGCAGGGCGATCATACGGGCATCACGAAGAGCACGCAGGTGAAAGTTAGTCATTGGCCGCTCAGATCCGAAAGCCCCGTGTGAATGTCCGAGAGGAGATATCGAAGACTCTCTTGCATACCTGCTAGTCTGGACTACTTCACGCCCCGATATGGATGTGTCGTCGTCGCATGTCAGGACTTGGCTCATTCCTGATCACCCCCGAGGTCGCCAGGTCCTTCCTCCGCTACTCGGTCTCTGAGTTATGGGGCCGCCTCCCACCTACGCAAGGCAAAAGCGCCTCGACTTCATCACCCTTCGTATCCAAAGACATCCTCCTCCCTCGTCACATCGTAGCCAACCGCACCCGCTACCGTATCCACAGCGTAATCACTCCTCCCCACCTCTCTCCCGCTGCGTCGGTTCCGCTTTTCGCCGCCCCGGGTTGCGGACGCCATGAACGCTCTCGCCTCTTCGACTTGCCTCTGCCTCTCGGCATCGCCACCCGTGCTCCATCCCGTGCGAGGTACTGCGGCAGCTGTAGGTGGATCAGAGGCAGTGACACTGCTCGTCACCAGCTCTGCAGACGTGGTTGGCGGGGAGAGGATGTAGTGCGCAGCATGTGCCTCTACCTGCCCCATCTTGACGACCTCATCGCGTTGCTCCGCGCCCGCATCCACATCATCCGCCGCGTCCTTGGCTTGCAGACTTGCCGCAGGCCTCGCCCGCACCTCGCAAGGGTCAGGCAAGAACCCACTCACCAGCCCCCCAAACTCCCACCCAAACTCCGCACTCAGCGCATCGATCGCCCTCTTCACCACGACCGCGTCTTCGATGCCGGCGAACTCGAAGAACAGCACGCAGTCCGGGTCCCGACCCATACGCTCCGGGTAGCGCACGGACTCGTAGCCGTGTCCGCGTGCGCAGCGCTGGGCGCGCAGGCTGAGGACCGCACTCATGACGGCCGTGGGGATCTTGGTGCCGTTGTCGATGAGGTAGATGGCACGGCTGAGACCTTCGGAGCGGATATGTTGGACGGAGGAAGTGCTTGGTGCTGGGCGGACAGGTGTCGGGAGGTGCGTGATGGTCGCCGTGACGGGCTCGAAGAGTGAATCGGACTCATCGGCGTCGAAGCAGACGTTCTCTTTGCCACAGGCTTCGACGTACCTTCTGGCGTCCCCGGCATAGAGAAAGGTGATCATGACCGCGTTGTAACGCATGGGCAGCCCGTTCCCTGCCAGCTTCATCTTCGACAACTCGAGGTACGTGGAGCAGAGGATCTTGCCAGAGTGAACTCGGTCCAGTACTCCTGCGAGTGTGACCGTCGGCGGAATGTTGGTAATCATCACCGTGCGTAGCACGCTAGGATCGTGTGGGTATGTACCGTGATGCAGCTCTGCGATGTCGAATGGCCAGTGGCAGCAAGGCGGACGACTGTCTTGCGGTAGGCGCACTTCAGCATTGCCGCCCCTACCGCCACCGCGGCGGACACGGACATTACCACACCGTGACCTAGGGTCATGGGGGCGCTGCATGGCGATCGCGCCTGCACCCAGGATATTTGCAGAGTCTCGAGAAGCAGGAGGATCTGTAGTTGTTGTCGCAGCGCTCAGCTGGATCCGCTGTTCTGCGGCGCAATACTCCTCGATGCTGAGCAGATTAGGTATGCCGGCCTCGAGGCTTGGGATAGCGATAGGCTCGACGGCTTCGGGCCTGGCATCTCCGATGTGCACCGGTCCAGGAGCCCAGCGAGAAGCTGCAAGGCCCTCACTGGGAACATCGATACTGATATCCCTCAGAGGAGGCATTGGCGTGACGAGGGTCTCTCTGGAGCTGTCGGTCATGCTGAGCACAACGTGGGTCCGAATTGAGGCCTTGATACCAAGCCAGTCCACTGCCACCTCACCTTCCCTTTGATCATCGTTGCGTATCTCGTCGATCGCTGGCCGGATTCTTTCAGGAGCCTTGATGAAAGGATCCTCAACGATGATACTGGCCATCCCGCTCTGCTCATTGGCTTCCGAGTCGCAATTTTCCAAGTCAGCCACATCATCTCGAGTCTCCGACTCGTTGCCGGTCTCGCACTCGCCACCTAGTGCAGTATGGCCGCCCTGCTCCGCTGCCGCAGCCACAAGTTCAGCTTCCGTACCCTTACCCTCGAGCGTGAATCCCTCCGCAGCCTCCTCCACAGCCACAGGCTCCTGTTTCTCAACCTCTGCCTTCTTCAAGTACGACGGCTGGATGACTCGCTCGTAGTACTCCCGCCACTCATCCGCACTGTGTCTCCCGCGACACTTCCCCGAGTCCGCAACCTCCTCCCACTTCGCCACATACTCCTCGTCGTCCAAGTCTTCGATCCAGCTCGCGAGACCGATGAGGTAGGCGCGCTCGAAAGGTAGAAAGTTTCGACGAGCTTGGCGAGGACCGGTGGGGGCGTGAGGGGGTGAGGAGAAGGAGGACGGGGGAGTGATCGATACGAAGCTCGTGGTGCCGTCGGAATGGTGGATAACGTGGCCCTCGTCGACATTGGGCGGGCGAGAAGTTGAGTGCTGGAGTTCATCGACGGTGATGCTCTGTTGCTCGGCCGTGAGCCCGGTGTTGCCCAGACCGCGCACTCCGTGCTCAGTGCCATCTGCGGCATAGGCATGCAAGGCAGACTTGCGAAGTATGGCAAGAGGTGGCGTGTCCATAAGGCTCGAATGACTCGGGTAGGACACATCCGCTCTCCTACCGCGGACCACAGTCCGCCCATTGAGAACCCCCGCAGGCGTCCCAGTTCCACTGTGCTCGAAGCTGAGCAGATCATCAGAGTCCTCCACTGACCCGAGACTCTGGGACGCCTCCCTCAGCTCCCCACTTAGCGCTGGTGATGGAGGCAGTGACGAGTCGAGATGCTGGACGAGCACTCTCCTGCGACCACCACTGACACTGCGCCCAGCTCGAGCGTTCCCGGCGAGGCGAGGTCGGACTGAGAGACGCGCCCGCAGCTGTACATTCTCGACAAGAGCCTCGTCTAAACGGCTTTGCAGAAGGTCGACGGCGGTACGCTCGTGCTGGCCTTGCTGGTTGCTGATGATGGTGAGGAGGTAGGTAGTGGCGCTGTTGGCTTGCGCGAGATGCTCTTTGACGAGTCGGAGTTCGGTCTCGAGGGCTGAATTCCGGGCGTGTAGTTGGATGATGAGGTCCATGGTAGTGGTGTTGCTATCTGACGAACCAGGAGGTGGGAGCATGCCAGAAACAAGGAGGACCACTGTCCGGGGTGGACGTCGCGTGGAAGATAACCAAGAACAAGTTCGAGGCTTTTGTACCATCGCTGCCAAATTCTCATGTGTCAATGTGAGCCCGCGCGTGCGCGGTGAGTGAATTGACGGCACAGATGGCGTCTTGGCCAATACACGGTGATGCCACAAGCGTCGATGAACTGAGACCAAGGGATGCAGTGAACGTAGATCTCGGTCAAAGTCGACATCTGTGAAGCTTCGCTGGACTCCAGTCGTTGCTGGACGTATCAAGAGGTCTTCGGCGTTACTTATGCTGGCGTTTGCAGAAGTGATTTGGGTTATAAGGGATCGACTTCGGGAGGCTATCGCGCGGCAAGCGAGTACTGCGGATAGTATATGACGCTGCTCAAGTCAGCTTGATCGAAATGTATGACCTTGTAACACGCTATGTCGTGGTTAAAGACCAGCGCTCTCCGGTGGTGCATGAGCTGTCGTTGGGCATGATCACTCATTTTGTGGATGCTCGATATCGCAAGACTGCCCGCATGCTGCCGCAACGACCAACGCTGGCTGGTAGCTCCGCTCGGATTAGATGCTGGACCGGATGGCCAATACGCCCGTAGCACGAGCGTGATCATCCCCTCACACTTCTTGTCCAGACCGCTTGGCCGAACACTGGGGAAGGCACTTGATCATTGAAGAGCTGCCGAACGAAAGAAATACATGATCTCGAGCTGTCGTCGGAAGCGGAGCGAGCATCATCGGCAGAGCGTTGAGAACCGCTACTGAGTCGTCGTCTCTGGCGCCAGAGACTCCACACACTGCGCCTGGCGCTACCGCATGGCATTCGTGTACCAGGATGAGGCTGTCTTCGATGCCCAAAATCCTCGCGGGCGACACCGGAGAGTCGTCGTCGTATACACGCAGTGACGTCTGTGCATATTGCTAGAGCACGAATCATTCGGCCGCAAGCTCAACAACTGGCATATCACGGACTGCGGGTATTGCTCCCACATGCAGCGTCCGTCGCGCTAATATGGTACTTGGCCTATGGTCATTCACCGGTCACGATCGTGCATTCGCTAGCGGTTGCAAGTATCGAGGACTTCCCTCTGCTTTTGACTAGGGTTCTTGCGCTCATGCGGATGCGCATATCCGCCCATGCAGCAAGCGGATCTCGTCGACTGTCATCCGTCTAGCGCACAGATTTGGCCACTGGGTTCGACGTCTGTGTGGGCAAGGTGGCAGACTTGATTCTGGGACGGCAGCACCGGTCCTGCACATGGAAAGACGAGTGCCAGTAAATGCCTTTGACTCACACGGCGGTCGTGTAAGTTCAACCTGGCACCGTGCTGCCCGGGCGGGGGTCGCCAACGAGTAAGCAGTGCGGTGTTGGCGGAGGTGTTTGTGGAAGACGTGTGAGCCGCTCGGCTCCTTCTCCTTCACGTTAGACCGAGACTGAGTGCCAAGATCGGCCCCAAACCCCAACAACGTCTGCCTGCTGCTCAAGGACACATGGCCACGATGTCGTGAGCATATATGTGGCCCAGACGAGGCACCCGAGTGTGTATAAGTATACCTACTCCAACATGTACTTCCTGCCATCCCAGACGCCTCCTTTTGAGACCTGCTCCGGTCTCCTTGTCAGTCGCATAGCCCGGCCTGCAGACACAATGTCGAGCTCCCTTCTTGCTCTACCTTATGATATCCGGTATCTTATCTGCCAAGAGCTTTTACCGCCTGGCGAGCAAGTCTACGTCCAGGCAGAGAAGAAGGGTCTCAAAGTAATCCTTCCAGTGGATGCATTACCACGCAACCTCCTGCTCGTCAACCGCCAGCTCTGTCGCGAAGCCAGCGAAATACTTTACAACAGCTACCTGTTCAACATCGTAGGCACGAAGACCGACTGCCTGGCCCACTATACCCGGTTTCTCCGGACTATGCGCAGATATGCGCGAAGCGAGGTCAACATCAATGCCTTCAGCAATGGCGACCATTCGGCTACCATGTGCCTTACACTCCAGGCTGGTGATCTGAGAATGCCGATACTGAACCGGCGGGCGAGAGGCCAACCGATCACGATACAGGATCTCAGGGAGGAGCAGAAGCACAAGGCAGCGCTTGAGGGTGGCAATCGCGTTACCGGGGTCATGAATTGGCTGTCGCTGCCCTGATCCCTCTGCTAAGGTACGTGTGGCGGCGACCTTACCATTATGAGCACAGGGAAGCGTCTGCAGTGGGTAGGAGACGGCATACCTCCTAATGTACCACAACGGAGCATTGGACAGGCGAGTCTCATTGCAGTGGATCCAATGGCTATCTGTCACCGGGCGCTGAGTCGAGGAATCGACCATCCAATTTACCAATGGCAAAGGGCAGCAATCGAGTCCTTTGACCGAACACGCTTTGTCTGGCTTCGGACATGATGCAAAGCTCCCCGCAGTGAATTCATCTATGCATAGACCCACAACGACACTCAGTGAGCAGACAAAGAAAAGATATCGTCCCCAGCATAACACACCAACACGGAGCATCACCATGGGTCTACTGGCTCGTTTCACGGCAAGCGCACTCCTGGCAGCCAAATTGGCAGCCGCAGGCGCCCTTCCACGCGAGACGCACATCGCCGTCACAATCACCGACACGGCCACCCATACCATTTATGCAACGAGCAATCGCACGACTCTTGCCCTAGTGCCATACACCAGTACTCACTCCAGCTACAAGTCAGAGACCCCTACCTCAACATTCGCTCCTGGCATCAACCCACTCAACGGTCGACCCGTGGCTGCTGGCTCTAGCTCAACCCATCAGGGCACAGATACGCTGACGCTTGTACCATACGGCACATACACGCCACCAGGATGGACAGGCTGGCCCAACGCCACGTCTCAGAGCGCGACAATGTTGACACCTGTGCCTTACGGGACGTACACGCCCAGCGGCTGGGTCAACACAACGTCAATAGAGCAGCCAAAATCGACGACGCGGACGCACACGAGCCCGGATGCGCTTTCAGCGATCGCGCCTTTGGGCCTCAGCTTCACGACCGCAGAATCGAGTGCTACTGCGACTTCACACAAGACTTCGTCCACTCTGACGGGCGATGGTCATGGCATGATAGGATCGACGGTGTCGAGCGCTACCAAAAGCACTGCCGAGTCTACGAGCAGATCGAGCAACACGCTCAGTCCAGCGTCCACGCATGGTGGTAACGGGCAGGGAATGATAGGTGCGAAGCCGTCACACGGCAGACATTAGGAGCTTTCTTGAGCATGAAGGACAGAAGATCGACAAGCATCAGTGCCTTTGTAAGTGGTTGCTGGTCAAGTAGTCGGCACCAGCTACGTAGCGCATATACCAATAGCCGTCTCGGAACCACTCTGATCCGTGAAGCGGCTCTCCAGTGGACACGTACCGCTCGCGGTACTCCTCCAGTATCCTCCCATAGTTCGCCGCAAACGCCGGATCCACGAGATCCGCCCACCACCCCTTCCACGTCTTCCGCTCCCTCTCCGGCAACCGATGACTGCTCAGCCCCAACTGCTCGAGCAAGCGATCGGTGAAACTCAGCATCTCGGTGTTCAGCGCGTTGCCCTTCCGCCCGTGCACGGGATAGCGGATCCAGCTCCACGCGTTCACGAACGCGATGTCCTCCTCCATTGCCTGGGGAGAGGGGAGCGGGATGGCGCCGTCGAGGCAGGCGATGGCGAAGAGGGACTGGATGGGCGCAGTGTGGTAGCTGTTCACCACCAGCGGGATGCCGAGGAAGGCGATGCTGTGGTCGTGGACGGGGGTGGTGTAGCGGTAGAGGCGGTAGGGCATGGATGTGACGGGGTGCTTCTTGAAGTTCGGGATCTGCTTGAGGTAGGGCCAGCGCTGGAGGACTTTGGTCTCGGCCTGCTCGTCCAGGGATCGCCAGCGCTCCTTCTCCTTCGCAACCAGCTTCTCGTCGGACAGCGGTATCGGCATGCCCAGCCTGGCGGCTTCGTCGTTACTCAGGAACGACATCTCCTCCCGCCACCCCGTCCCGCAGATCAGCACATCGGTCTTGACCTCGCGGCCATCGTGCAGCACGACACAACCATCCTTGACCTCCACGATGTCGCCCCTCCAGACCTGGACCCGCTTCGCCACCACGTCCCAGAAGTCGTCCCTCTGCAGGATCCCCAGCGGTCCCGTGTTCCACCGCACTATGCTGGTACTCTCCAGATCGCCGAAGCCCTCCAGCGCACCGGGTCAATCCGCAAAGTCGGCCGTGGCCGCGCACTGCTTCTGCGTTTGCGACCAGATCATCTCCAGCAATGCTTCACCGATGGGGTTGCGATACCTAGCGAGAGTGTCAGTCGACTCGCACCAAGCATCCACCTAACACTCACTATCCATACAGGATCAACTCCCGCCAGCTCCTCTCCGGCAGATACGGGTTCGCACTGCTCAGACAAGCCATCGCTCTCGTCGTCCCGGTCTCCATGAGGTTACGGTACTTGCGGAACGGGCTCTTGGGGTGGATCATCGCCAGCGGGCCCGAGCCCGAGGCGCGCACGATCCAGTTCACTCGGCGATGCTCGCCATGGCGGGAGGTGTCCTTGGCGGCGGCGTAGGCGAGTTCCGCGGCGGACTTGGAGCCGCCGTAGATGGTGATGTGCTCGTGGGAGTTGATGTCAGTTTCTTCCTTTTGGTGAGGACGGATGAGCGGCCGACGTCCTGGTGTTGGCTTTAAGGTCAGTGTTACCGCCATAAGTTGCTTAACGTCGCAATCATGTGGTCAGACGGAAGTCTAGATCTAGGCATTATGGAACCCTTTTGAGAAGCTTCATCCTGCTCACCTTTTGATGTAAGATCGGACCTCTGAAGCTCTCCCTCCCAGGCAGATCCAGCATGTTCGGCACACTACTGAGGCCCGTCGCTATGATCACTTTCTTCGCCCAGTACACCTCCTCGCCCTGCTCATCACTCTTCGCGGCAATTCTCCAAAGTGCATCGCCATCAGCGCTCGCGCCCGGCACCTTCCGCACATCCTTCACCCACGTCCCCAGCCGAAACCTCTCCCGCAAGCCTCTCCTCGCAAACACCTTCCCGTCAACATACTCGTCGAGGTACTCACTCAAATGTCGCGCGGGCACAAGGTCATAGTACTCCTCAGCGTCCACGGGGACCTTGAACGGCTGATCCGGGAACCCGGAGACACTCGCGCCCGTCTGAGCCCAGAAGAGCGGGTAGTGGCGCGTTGAGCTCCAGACGCCGCCGACGGTGGTATCGGAGTCCAGAACGCGGACGTTGTGGGATGGGTGCAGGGAGAGGTAGGTGGCGGAGGCGCAGATCCCGTAGACCCCGGCGCCGACGATGAGGAGATTCAGGATCTCGTCGTGGGCGTGCCGCGTGGTGGCCGGCATCGCCGACGTGCGATGCGGATTGTGGGCGACCGCGCGCAGGTCCAGTTAATAGAGCCAAGCGCGTACTCAGCTGCATAGATACGGAAAGCTTGCGACAGTAAGCAATATGGGCTGCGAAAGCGATCGAGGGATGCGCGAAGGATCACCAGAGTTGCCGGCCTCGGCTTGAGGCATCCTTGCATGCAGGAATGCGAGGTTGGCCAACTGGCACAATACGATGCGGCCGCTGTCATCCGCTTTGTGCCGTTGGCCTGGCCTGGCAAGTGGGCGTGCGTATTCAGTGCGGTGTGCCATGTAAGCACCTTTCCCTATCCTCGTGCCTTGGCGACTCCGCCTCGTCTCGATGTGTGCCTGCAACAGACCGCCCTCGCTCGTTGCGTGTGTGTGCACCCAGCCAGCAAGACCGCATCGAAGAAGAGGCTTCCAGTCCGCGATGATGATGCGCCTCCGACAGCCTCTTCGCGGCTTTCCGACCGGCGACATCTATTGCAATAGCAACGTAGGCAACCACACCTGGTGTGTCCTTACCAACAAGCGGGTGGTCTGGCGGGCATGTCCCGTTCCGCAAGCTCGTCTCAGCGCTCCAGCCCTCACCTCGCCCTGACCCCCATGCCCACACTCCCAGTATCGAACACCTCCACGAGACCCGCGCCCACGCACTGCGCCAGTACCCACTCAAACCGCAGTCCGTAAAAGTCACGCCATTTCTTCGTCTTGCCCGGCAGGACACCGCTCCACTCGCCGCGTGCGCGTTTCGCCACACTGGTCGCATCGCCCAGGACGTTGCCTTCCCATCTCTCCCGCAATAGTTCCCGGATGGCTTCCTTGTACCGGGGACTGAGCTGCTTCAGTAAGGCCAGTAAGTGGAGCCGAGCGGATGTCAGGAGCTTCAAGTAGGCGCCTGTGTTGGGGAGGGCGAAGGTCATCTCGGAGCCTGCCGTTCCTGCGGTGGGGCGCCGGTAGTATTGTGTGGCGAGTGCGCTCCCGCCCCCGCCTGACTCGTGGACGGCTCCTGTGCCGCCGATTGCTGCCAGCGAGCCGGTTGGTGCCGAGTAGCCGGCCTTTGAGAGTTCCAGTAGCGAAGAAAGTCCCGGGACAGTGGGGAGACCTCCGGCATCCGCGAGGGCGCTAGGATTGGTGAGATATCCGGCGCGCACGAGCTGCTGCACCTCTTCTCGATCCAGACTAGCGGTCAATGTGGTGGCGGATCTTGGGTGGGCATCCATGAGCGCTGTGTATCTTGACCGCACAGTGCTGTCTATAGCTTCATGTTCGGAGAGGAGGGACTGCCATGACTCCACGAGCACCACGCCCTCTTCAGCAACCGTTCCGCTGCCCTTCGCTCCGCGATGAGGCGTAACCACTCTCCTCACAACGCCTTGCGCGATCAGACCAGCTAGCTCCCTCTCCGTGGCCGTCGGACTTACAGAGAGCGCGTGTAATTGTGCAAGCGAGACGACAGGCGGTAGACTTCCTCTGAGTCGCAAGATCTCAGCGATGCGGGAACTGTTCATGCCCGCCACTTCGGGTATCGGGTCCCAGGGTTGTTGTCGGATGTGCCGGAGAAGACTGAGCACATCCTGGGCGACTCCTGGCGGTGCCAGAGAGGGCGTGAGGCCAGTGTCATGCAGACGGTCGACGGCAGACTCCTTCTCGGCGAGGCTAGATTTGCGGGAGCCAGGCTTGGAGCGTGGGAGAGCGGAGAAAGGACAGGACGACGAGGACTTACGACGTGGGAAGGGAGCTGTGGACTTGGGCATCTCGATGCCGTCGACACCAACAGCTTGATGTCGATGATCTGTGATGCTCGGCAAAGGAGAACTTCAAGTTTGATTCTCGGCCTCGGAAGAACTTCGGCACTAGTCTCACAACAGACCACCGGTGGCGGCACATCACCTTTCCATGCCCTCTAACGTACCTGTATGCTTACTCGAAGGCCATTCTGCCCGTTAGATCCGGAAGGCAGTCCAAGTACGTACCGTCGTAGTACTTGGCCATCTTCAAGGCTTCGTAGCGGCGAAGGCAGGCACCTGGCTCCACGCTGAGACTCCAGCCTTGTGCGAACCACCGCACCGTTGCCGCGACCGAGAGTCCCTGCACTACTGCTGAGCCTGTGCTTGGGAACCTCCCAGCCTACACTGACACTTCCTTCTTTGCCCTTGTCCTTATGTAGCACCATCGGCCATATACGGACATCAGACGCAAACATCAGAAACCAACATCCAGACTGTCTCTTGTGCTCATACTGTGCTCCCAAACGCGCCCTATCGCTTGACCCAGACGAGCCCGCGCCGTCTCAATTCACAATCGCAATGGCGACGACCTCGGGCAATCTATCCTCTTTCGGCGATGCCCTGGACTCTACGGGCTTCTGGGGTGCCTCCAGCGTCAACCCGAGCAACATGCAATCGAACTGTGTCTCGGTCTCCCTCACCATCATGGAAGGCTTCGCGACTGTCGATGAGCTATGGGAGTACCTCGCGTGGAAGGGCCAGGACGAAATGCTCCCCTTCGACCAGGTACTGCAGCTGCTGCGACGCAAGCAGATCGAGCGCTCTTACGACTACAAGTGGACGAGATTCCAGTCGACTGAAGATAAGTCGGCTGCCGTAGCATTCACCGAGCGCTATGGCAAGGCGGGACTGGCCGGGCCGGGCGGGCCGATTAAGTCGTCGGACCAGAGGTTCATGTTTCTTTACAGGGGCGCGGACTATGGGCACTGCATCGTGATGGGTAAGAGCGGGGCGAAGCTGTCGTTTTGGGACTATCAGCATGATGGTGCGGCAATCGAGTGGGAGAATATTGAGGCTGCGGCGGAGATTATTGTCGTGCGGCGCTCGGATCGAGGGTCTCATCCTTACCTACCGACTCGCCGATGACACGAGCCTATTAAAGGAAGAGTATGTGGGTCGGTCGAGATGGGTATCAAGGCAACATACAAGATCTGCTCTCTGCGAATCGCCGCGGTGCAAGGAGCAAGCTTGTCAGCCTTGGCCACTGCAAAGGGCAGCCCAAAGTCGGAAGGCAATGATCAGTCTTGCCTTCTAGAATGTCGACCAGATTGAGCAGCCGATCTCTCTGTCGCCTCCAATGCCCCAAGCTCGAAGTCCACCGACAGCAAGGCAGTTCTGAGGCGCGGAGGAGAAGGCTACGAGGTATCCTCCGCGCTGAAATCCCTGGTGCGCTGGTAGCAGTGCCGCTTACATCGGTCTATTTGGGACCACACACCGTACTCAAGGAAGGGAGTCGAAGGCAGCAGGCACATCTGCTTCCGCCATTAAGCTGTCGATGCGTATCACACGATCCTCGGGTCGGGGTGGCGTGTAGGACTAGGATCAGGAGCGCATGCTCTCACACGCGCAACAACGTGACGAGTTTCTATGCCAATGCGCTTCTCACCGCGTGGGCCTGCCCACCAAGCATCGAAGTAACGTCCTCGTGCGTACTGATCGACATTGCGGCAGGGCACATCCTGATCGCGATCACGCCGGACTCAAAAGCAACAAGTACGAACATGGGCGCAGCCACAGTACCAAGACTGTCGCGTGGCGACAGCTGCTGGAGAACGCCCAAGCCTACGTCGCAGACATAATGATGGCGACTGCGCCAGGCGAAGTCATGTCCCGCAGCGTCACATATGCGCCAGTCACCGCAGCTCAAGGATGATTGTCGCCGTACAAATATCCTTCGCTTGCTATGAGATTGCGTCGAACATCACCGTTGCGAAACCACTAACGTCAAACAATCGAAGGGTCGCAATCTGAAAGAAGCAAAGCACGACCGAGACAACACCCTCAATCCGACAGAGAACGGCATCAATGCCTCGTAGGTACCATTCATCAATGATGCCTTTTGGCGGCGCGGCCTTGTCCGGGCTCTACCTGTCGGGTAGCTATGGGAATCCGAGTAAGTACATCTCGCGGCCGGAGGCACACTCCGACTGACCTGTTCGCCTCTAGACTACAATGGCAGATACGGCGACGGCTACGGTGGCAGCTGTGGTAGAGTTTTCACAAACGGCCTAGGTGAGTCCACCAAATCATTGGGCAGCATAGTCTGCACCGCAAGCAAGCTGATAGCTCTCTCAGGCGATATGAGTCGACGATTCGGTGACTTGTTCCGGGGCCAAAGTTACGGTGGTCTGAGATACCGCGGTGGCGGCTTCGATATTCTGGGCGACAACGGCGGCTATGGCGGTTATGGCCGTCAAAACCACATGGACTGGTCAAACAGTTACCTTTAGATGCGAGCGAGGTCTCGCCGAGACTTGTTTAACCGGCAGGATTGAGGAGACACAGGGTGGCCTGTGGTTCCCACGACAAGAAGCAATGAGAAGGCAAGGAAGACTGGCACTTCAGGCACCTCGCTACCATGGGGATATGCATCGCCAACGATATACCGTCTGAATAGGTATGGCGAGCCACTATTCACGAATGCATGAACGCTCAGGCATGAATGTCTCAACGCAGACGGCGAAGGATGTACATCACTTCTATGTGCAATCAAGCCGCTTTGTTTGCCCGAACAACGTCGACGCAACCTTAGCGGGCCCATCAGAGCACCCTCGTGCAGCGTCGTCACTTCCCTGGCCACCAAGATCCTCCACCGCACAGCCACTGCACAGCGACTCCGTAGCGTTTACTGGAACGCAAGCTGGCGAGAATCTCCCGCCACCACTCCATGCGCTTCAGCGACGGCTGCATCACGGGATGCTATGGTCAGTACCGGCCAGCGTTGGAGGAGAGCTGATGTGCTGGCCGCAAGGCATCGGCCCTGTGGCGGCCTCAATGTCCTGGACGTTACGGGCCTCTCCGTAGCTTTCGCCACTCGTCATTGGACCGCTGGCGAGTGCCCGCTTTTGAGTCCACGTCAATGCCCTACTACTCGCTTGGTGCCGTACTACCTGCCATGTTGGCTATCGCCGATGCGGTGGTCCAGACCACCGAGAATTTGAGTAGCGTGGCCGTCGCACTGTCGACTCCAACGATCCGTATCGGAGCCGAGCCCGTTGTCGACCCTGGCTCCAGCGCAAAGCCCTGATCATTCTCAGTCAATTCATGATCATGTGGCGCAGCTGCGAGAATGCGAGCAGTGTAGCTCGTCACAGCCTGAGCCTGTTCATGTGGGACCTTGACAGCCTTGCACCCCTCAAGATCTTCCAGAGCCTTTGCCTCCATCACGTTCCGTTGCTTGTCCAGTTCCACCTGCAGGATGACTGCGTTGACGGCTTGTCTCAGGTCGGCATTGTCGCAGCACTTCTGTCATAAGATCCTTCAAGTTCTTGACCGTCGCGCTGATTTGCAAGAGATCCGAATTCTTTTCTCGTCACTGTGCCCAACTTGCACTAGATCCTGTCTTACATCCTGTTCACCTGCAACGTTGGCCTCATGAGGCGAGGTCGGCAACAGCTTGCGTGACTGCTCGGCAGCCGCTTTCAACGGGTCGCATGCTTGCTGGAGCTGTCTCGTCAGGTCCTCCATCCTGACCAATTGTTGTTGCCAGTCACCGGCCTCCAGCACCTTCATCAGTTGGTTCCGGACCCGAAGGATGGCCTTCCTTTTGACGTCCGTCAAACGATCAACATACTGATTCAGTCGGTCATCCGTGTCTGCTAGCAGAATAGTAGCCTTGTCCCTCAGTTCAATCAGACGCTCCTCACGATTCTTCCTCGCCGCGCGCTGCTCGACCCAGAAGGCTCGTGCTTCTTGTGGATAGCTGGTCGACTTGAGAGGTACCTCCCAGTCGTCCAGATGTGACTCTGCTCTCTCAAGCCAGACGTCCATCCGCTTCTCCCGCTCAGATACGCCAGCAAAGTGAACGAGCAAATCGCCTCGCTGAATCTGAAACGGCGCAAGCGTTTCATTCTGCTCACCTTGATAGGCGTTGAACCATCTCTGTGGTGCGGACACGACGTGCTTGGCGAACGTCGGCTCCTTGATCAAATCTCCCATGGCTGACTGGTCCCGAAAGATGAGTCCCGCATCCGGCCTGTAGTAACGGAAGGAAAGTATGGCGGTGAATAAGTCGACCGACCAGCGATTGACGCGGATAGCAAAGATGCCGTTGTTGAGTCCGTTCCAGTCCTGCGTGTAGACTAAGTGAATGTTCTCGAATTCCGAGCCGGGCGGCGGCAGGAACGTCTCAATCGGCACATATGGATTCAGTATGATGGTATCCGCATCCACCCAGAACAACCACTCCAGGCGCTCACCCTCAGGTTTGGCCAGCTCACGTAGAAGTAGGCTGAGGACGTATGCCGGTTTTGACCATACGCCGTCGAGCAACTTCTGCCGCAGTACGTGCAAACGATAGCCGTGCAGCTTATCGTGCTCCTCGTGCGTCCGCAGTGCTCGCTCCCAGTAGCTGTTGCCGTTGAACACAAGGGTACATTTGCCCACCCGTGTACGAGCACCGAGGCGGTCCTCTTCCTTGACACCATTCTTGATTGTCTCGCCAATTGGCATCGGCTGTGATGATGGCGCCAGTCCCGTCCTACTTTCCGTCCTCGGAGTTGTCTCTGGCACAAGTGCACTTGGTTGCGGACGCCCGGATCCAGCGTTGTAGCTCTTCGCATAAGGCACCTTCTCCGTCACTGCGTGGTGCAATTCCGACAGCGCACCTTCCCCAGCTGGGCTCTTCAGGGCTGGAAGCGTCTCCCTTTCGAGCTCGTCCAGGTCATCCTTGCCTGTGACGCGGTGATCTTCCTCAAACTTGGCTCCTGCCTTACCGGATTTGGACGGGTCGCTTGATGCGCCTTTAGGTGATGCATCCTCCGACATCTTTCCTGCAGTCATCGCGACCTCCGCGGCCGAGTGGAGGGCGACTGTAGCCCAGAAGCCAAACAGGATCACCGCGAGTACGACTGTACACGTCCTGATCCTTCGGCTCGAGAGTAACCCTGGTTTTGAGGATCCAGACCGAAGCCATTGTGGTAGCGCTGTAGGTGAAAGTGGCGACAAGGGGGAGACGGGCGATGCATCATGGTAAGAATGCGAGCTTGGAGAACTCCACGGTA
Organism: Teratosphaeriaceae sp. CCFEE 6253; assembly: GCA_033119285.1. NCBI lineage: Eukaryota > Fungi > Ascomycota > Dothideomycetes > Mycosphaerellales > Teratosphaeriaceae > Teratosphaeriaceae sp. CCFEE 6253. The sequence goes on along the minus strand of JAWDJV010000111.1, from coordinate 10,445 downwards.
TCATGTCGTCAGTTCTGTCAGTCTCGATGATGTGCGAGCAATCATACGAAAGTGCGTATCGTGAAGAACATATTTACATACCGAGCGCGCGCCAAAGCACATGCAAGGCGTGGGCCTTCATACATCTACCCTTGCGTGTGTCCCGCACCTTCCGGCTGCGCCAACGGCCACCACGTGCCGCAAAACTACTTGACTTGCGAGTATTCGACCATCGACCGGCTCCAGATTGCCATTAGATATGTATGAAGGCCCTGGAGAAGCGCGAAAGCATCGAGAATACCACACGACAACGTGGAACAGCGAGACCCATGCACTGGCAAATAGTTGTGATGCTGAAACCCCGGAGACCCTTCCAAGGTCTCGCGAAGGTACCGATGTCAAGGCGTTGGGTCGATGCGACAGTCTCTGAATGTGCACGCTATTTCGACGCCCGCTGACTGCACTGCTCAGCGCATGTCCTACATGCACGAGAGATACATCCGCAGTGTCTCCTTAGCAGTGCTAATTCGTTGCTTTGGCATGCTCACTTCTTGCCGCTAGACGGCGTGTAGGTGCTGTTCCTAGAGGACATTGTCAGCTCTGCGGTGAGAATACAGGACTGCCACTGCAATGAGTTACCCGTTGCCATCGTTGTGGTACGTGGAGCCGTTCGGGTTGCTGTAGTAGTAGCTGCCGTCCGAGTTGGAGTAATGGTACGAGTTGTCGTTGCTCGCGGAGGAGCCGTAGTCGCGGGAGTCGTAATGGTTGCCCTGAGCTCCTTGTCAGCTCGGGAGAACTGGCAGGGACATATGATGACTTGCCTGCGAGTTCGTGCCGCTCGAGGTTGTGGTGTAACCGCCGCCGCTCGACCCTGAGCCGGATCCTGAGCTGGATGCAGGTCCCGAGCCGGAGCCGGAGCCGGAGCTGCTGGACGACTGGCTTGGCATGGCGATGGATGTATCTGCTTCTTGATGTGATTGGTACTCGTTTGGGTTGGCGAAATACTGGCTCGATCTGCTCGCGGTGTTTGTATATTAGAGGCAAGGACACAAGGACGGAGCGTCAACTTATACCGACAGAAGGTGCCTGCAGGTGGAGCTTGGGCCCTTCGCAGCACGCTTGCCTGTTCCTGCGGATCACATGCAGATACCCGCATTCACTTGCCGAGCTGATGGTGAAGTTGCAGAATACAACGCCGTAGCATATGGCGGATTGGTATTCCCTCGCCAGGGTACGGTGAATGTTGGGTCTTTCCACAATCGCAACTCAAAAAGCATCGACTGACTGCACGTGAGGCATCTTCAAGTGTCATACGGTGCAGGAACGTAGGTAGTTCATGGACAAACACAGCGATGAGGGCTCTCTCAGCCAGTCTTACTGCTGTCTTGGCATAGAGCACTTGTAGCCGGCTGAAGCGCCTGAGTTCGACTGTCGATGCGCTGAGATGAGCTGCTCCCGGGCTCCCGTGCGTTCAATAGAATTGAACACGTCTCTGTCTGGCATCTCGGCTCGCATATGATCAAGAGGAGCAACAGCTCTGCAGCTGAGTCCCACCAAAATGTCCTCCAGTCTTGACGCGGTCCCGTCGTCGTCAGCCTCGGACGTTGGCAAGGATCCTGGACGAGCAGCACATGATCCAGTGTCCCATCATAAGCCGTTACCTGTGAGCATGAGCGTTTCCGTGTGATTATGAGTGTGCTCGCAAATTCGTGGACACCAGGCCAGCAGAGATGCTCAAGCCGACAAAGCGGTCCAAAGTCCCACCATCCCTCCCACTGCCATGAGTGCCGCTCGCAATCCATTCAGCATCCCGAACTTGCCCAGCAGCTCCCGGACTTCTCGATCGTCCTGCTCGCTCGATTCTCTCGTAGTCCGGCCTTGAGGCACACTGAGATCAGACAGCTCCTCCACCAGGCCCTTCGCATTGACTGAACCCTCTGCGCTGCGCTTCTTGGGCTTCGCATCGCCTTGCTTCGCACTCGCCTGGCTGCGCGCACCGCCCAGCTCCTCGTTCTTCGCGATCAGCGCGAAGTTGGTCGGGATCATGAGGAGCGCTGTGACGGGCGCGATGGCGAAGGTGAGGGTTGCCGCAGCCAGATAGCCGCTGACCTTGCCGCCTTTCGTGACCCGTCCCACGAAGTCTGCGAGCTGGCCAGAAGGCACGGCGGTGTAGGCCAGATAGACGAAGCCGGCGCTGGAGATGATGGCGGCCTGTGGGAAGATGTGCGAGCCGCGGGAGAAGAGCCACCGAGTCATGGGTAGTGAGCGCGATGCCGGTTGTGATTGAAGCTGTGGGACATCGAAGAGCGAGAGGGTGGCGATGCCGCCAGAGGCGACCAGGGCGACTGAGATGCTCAGGAGCTGGGCTACTGTCGTGGTGGAGCCCATGCTGTATGTTAGTCAATTTGTCGCGCAGCGGATTGTCGTCTGTCCAAGACAAGGATTTCGGCGCGACGGCAGATGCATCTTCTTATGCTTCTGCTGGTGCTCGGGATTTGCGGATTTTAAGCTTCGCCCGTCTGCTGCTGCCGCCGGGCAACCACGTGATCCGATATTCCGAACAGGATGTGCCAGACTGTGTAGGACCAGCAGCAAGCTGATGGCCAAACCTATCTTGGCTGCATTGCCAGTAATTTGTGCTGAGTTTGGTGGCGGGCAGTAGGCCTTCTTCTGTAGAATTGGCCTCCTTGCGCTCCGGCAAGATCGCCGGAACAGCCATCTACATGTACTGTTCTTCCTACCTCGCTGGGCACTCGTCGCAGCACGCTGAGCGCGGTGGAGGAGCACACGAGCGAATAAAATGCAATTAATGGTACATCTGGCAAAGGAACATCTACCTTGGTGTAATCCGGTCGGGATGTTCCGCCCCGACATTTCCCATGACTTTGACATCGGGAACTTTACCACTTCTGTTCGATGACTCAGAACACGGACTCGGTAGGCCAACAGCAAGGCCAGACTCTACTCCGCCTGCCAGAGCAACAACCATATGGAGCTAAGTATGCCGGAGGCACCATCTCATCCTCCCCTCTGTCCCGTCTCGTATCCAATTTCCCTACAATTGAAGCAAGATGCCGTCTCCATTCGCCGTCTCGCCAGCAGACGAGACAGACATCCCGGCCATCCTCGATCTCCTCCTCCCCGCCTTCTCCAGCATGCCTTCCGAGATTGTGCTGGGCAACGTCGACACAACTGCCGCCCGAGCCGCAGCCAGCGCGCGCCACTTGCAAGCCTGGCGTACCCACGCCAAGCATAGCGACATTCCGTGCGCGATCAAGTGCACCCACACCGACCCCGCAACTGGCCAGCAGACGATTGTGGCTTGCGGGGAGTGGTTCGTCTACGCGCAGCCCCAGACGCCAAGTCAGCATGAGGAAGTCGATGCACTGCTTTCGGGGAACTGGGTGGTAGACCACGGGCAGCGAGAGCAGGTCCAGCGCTGCCTTCAGCCCATCTTTGATGCACGGAGGAAGTGGCTGCGTGGGAGGCCATGTGCGGTGCTGGTCTACCTGGCCGTGGCGCAGGAGTGGCGGCGTAAGGGCGTAGCGAGCATGATCGTGCAGTGGGGTGTTCAGAAGTGCGAGCAGCTGGGCGCGGTGGCATACTTAGAAGCGAGTGAGGCAGGGAGGTTTGTATACGAGAAGTGCGGGTTCGAAGTGGTGGACACCGTACAGACTGAGTTGGACGGCGAGGTGAGCACGTGTCCGGCCATGCTGCGCTGGCCGCCGGGGACGGAGACAGGGCAGAAGATGCCTGCTGTACCGTGAAGATCCTTGAGTGTGAGACGATGACGGGATGCTACGGATCACACCTGGCTTTCACGTTCTCAACCCTTCGCAACCATCTGCACACCGCACTTGATCGATCACTTTTGTTCTGTCATGAGGTGTGCAAACCACTCAGCATATAGCCGGCGCCACTCAAGCAAAGCCACACCCACCAACAGCGAAGCGACTGAGGACAAACCGTCCAGTCTCCAGCATGCTCCGAGCCCTGTAGCGCGGCGAGCGAAGCGGCGACACTGTCCGTCGTGGGGCACTGCGCATACGGCGATCAAGCCGTTCGGGATGTCAGCTCGATCTAGCCGTCTGCTTTTCACGCGAGCCACGTAGCTTGTCTCTTCTCGTGCAAGGTGGCATGCTACCACGCCCCACAGCCAGTAGCACTGCGACGCCGCATACCCACACCGTGGCTCCGACGTACATCGCATTGGCACCCGCTCTCTGCCGGCCCTCCACTGTGCAGGCGGGACGCAGGGATTGACACACTCGCGCTACCCGCGGATCGACTGATAATGATAGATTGGAGACGACTGGTGTGAGAGAGATTGAGGAATGAACCAGCGGTCAGACTCGAGGCAGACGCTTCGAAGCTAAGGCAGTCCGGGGTATCGCGGCTCTAGACATTTGGACGCCATCCCCTGCCGACTCTTCGTCAGCGGCAGTCCCGGACATGTTTTGTTGCTATACCGGCACATTAGGCGGGCCTGCGTAGCTCCAATTCGCTCGGCGTGGAGTTCGACCAGACTCGGACTTGCAGGTAGATGCTGCTCTTTCTTGCTAGGGCGACCAAACAATGCGAGAATTGGTAAAGAATGCAGATGATTGTAATGATGCTTCGGGGCGCATAGCGGCATGTGTCTCAAGTTCCAACGAGGATCCTTGGTCATATGAAGTCCTCTGTAATGGTACTCCGCGTTCGCAAGTGCAGCCAACTCCTGAGTCACAAGCACTGGCTCACCATATATGTTATATTGGTAATAATGTACTTCATTCCCATGAAGCCCGCTCCGTGAGAGCTGGCCTCGAGCGATTGTGAAGAGCGTAGACTTGGGGCTTGCATAGACACTGGCTGAACTCCACATTCTGTCGGAGGTGTTGATGCGTGCACAGGCACCAAAGAAGGACGGATGGCGGTGAGCCCAGCGAGGTTGCGGTTGTGTACTCGTTGAGGTGCGGTGCAGACATCAGGGAAGAAGTCCGAGGTGGAGGTGGAGGTGGAGAGCATCTGGAGGGTAGAACCGGGCGAGGCGAGGCACTGGAGAATTGTAACCAAATGTAGGTCAGAAGAGTACTAGTTGATGAGCTGGAGGAGATTCGGGGTGAGGTTGGCGGACAGCGGCGATTATGGGCCTGAAGGAGCTGGCTTGGCTTTCCCGAAGCTCTCCGCAATGCTCCATCGTCCCCCATTGACATGCAGTCGGACGGATAATTCGCGCCTGCCACTCGCCACAACGAATCATGTCTTCATCCATCTGCCACCGCTGCCTCAAGAGCGCCCTCTTTCCCCCATCATCGCCCCGCTTCGTCCCCACCACCACCGCGGCGTTCTCCACCTCCGCCGCCCTCGCCGCCAACCCGACCAAGAAGAAAGCGCCTGTCGGCAAGACACTCGCCAAAGCGGGCCGCACTCTGCGTCTTACCAAGAATGTCCGCGTACAAAATGCTCGTCCGCCGGCAGCGGGGGAGCGCAAGGCATCGCGGAAGAGGGTCGTGCTCGCTAATCCCAATGCGTTGGAGGTCGTGGGGTTGGAGGACCTGACGACAGCAATTGTAGGCGACATGGAGAAGTTGAATGAGATGGAGGGGAAGGTCTTGGGACTTGGTGAAGATACGGTGGAGGCGTTGAGGGCATTGGAGGCCTTCAAGGCTGGCCAAGGGTGGAGTCTCTTCCGCCGGCCCGCGGCGTTGGTGAGGCGGGAGACTGTGCGATTGGGCCTTGATTTACATGCTACCAAGACGAGGAAGAGGGTCACGCGGCGGGTCCTCTTCGGCGAGCGCGGCAGCGGGAAGAGTGTGCTACTCCTCCAGGGCCTCGCAATGGCCTACCTCCGAGGCCACATCGTCCTCCACTTCCCCGAAGCGCGCGAAATTGCCAACGCGCAGACGGCCTACGAACCCCTCCGCGTCACGACAGAGGACGGGCAGTACGAGACCATCTACGTCCAGCCCCACTACACCGCGCGCCTCCTCGCCGCCTTCGCGCGCGCAAACCGCGGCGTCCTTGACTCCCTGCAGATCCTCCTCCCGCACCCGGACGTACCCATTCCGCTTCAGTCCAACCTCTCCCTCGCCCGCCTCCTCGACCTCGGCGCGCAGGACCCCCAGCTCGCGTACCCCATCTGGCGCGCCTTCCTGGCCGAGATCACCGCGCCCTCCCAGCTCCAGCGGACCGGTGGCCTGCGCCCCGCTGTCTGCGTCAGCATGGACGGCGTGGACCACATCATGCGCATGTCCGCTTACCTCGACCCGGACAGCCGACCCATCCACGCGCACTCGCTGGCCATCGCTCGGGACTTCGTCGCGCTCCTCTCTGGCCGCACAGCCCTCCCGAACGGCGGCGTCGTGCTAGCCGCGACATCGGTCTCCACGCGCCCGGCTGTTCCCACGCTGGACCACTTCCTCGCGCGCGGGGTCGCGGATGCTTATATGCAGCCCCTGCGTTCCGTCCGGAAAACCCTGCTCGCGCAGGCCAGGAAGACGGAGACCGTGCAAGACCTCGACCTCTCAAGCCTAGACGACCTGCCCACGGGCCCGGCAGTCCTGGCCCACCTGCCTGCGTTGGTTGCGAGACAGGCCCTGCATTTCGAGGAAGTGCTGACGAGCTTCCGCGACCGCCCCACCGTACCGAGCGGGGCGCTCACGGAGGCACTGGAGCAAATCGTGCTGAAATTGCCGGCGTGGTCGGGCTTCGAAGCCATCGATGCGCCTGTGGCGGCGGTCATGGAGTCCGGGGTGCGAGTCGTGAGGGTGGGGGGGCTGACGAAGGGGGAAGCGAGGGGGGTGATGGAGTACTACGCCCGGAGTGGCATGATGCGGGGCAGTGTAACGGAAGGGGTGGTGGGGGAGCGGTGGACGCTGGCGGGTGGCGGGGTGGTGGGGCAGATTGAGAAAGGGGCTGTGCGAGCGCGGTTCTGAGGAATTCACAGGGAGGCTGACATGTGAAATTGGTGAGGGTGTGACGCTCGGTAGTGAGGGATCCGTGGAGATCGAGAGGGTTGTAAGCTGGGGCGCGCGGTTCGAGATTGACTGGGACTGCGAATGATCTCTCGAGCTGCAGAGTGCGTGAGGGTGGCGACGACCAGCACAACGGTAGAGGGAAGACGAGTGGCGCGGATAGCGTGGCGGGCCAACACTGGACACTGGCGGCCTCGGTGGGACGTCGATGGCCATGCTGCGCACGGGAAAGCCTTTCAAATGCTGCTGAAGCACGCGAGTCAGCTTCGCGAGCGGAGAGGTATATCAGGTCTTGCACAGCTGTGATATAGCAAGGACGCATGAAGCCGCAAACCGCGGCGACGATGTACTCATGTTTGTACATTGATTTTTACATACGACTTCAGCTACGCGTTCACGCGCAGCGGTCGCTCTCAAGCATGTCACTCCGAGCTGCGCTGCATGGGTATCTCGCTTCCGCACCTTTCTCATGCTGATCGTGCACCCGACACTGCCTCCGCGTGGTCAATTCCTTGCTTGCACCCAGCAGAGCGTGTGTTGCTTGCCCCTCAAGCTGTACACACTCCTCTGCATCTTCACCGGGCCACGACGTGTCCGCTTGACCTTGGCATCCTGTCTACCTGATCCTGTCGGGACCTCTCCCAGCACACCAGATCATCACCGGAGACAGCTCGCGACGTGCCCTCGCAGGCTTCTTCGCCGGAGCGCGGTGCTCGGTCTCAAGGTCACCCAGAATCGGAGTGGGCAATGTGGTCGCAGCGGAGGTGGCCATCGACGATGAATGCAATTCCACTTCTGCGCCATCTGGGCGAGCACCGGTGCTCCCAGCTTTCTGCGCCACCGGCGACATCTCCCATGGTAGCATCCTAGACCCCGCAGCCGGTACACTGACACTCGCGCCGCGCGCCGCACCATGCACCGCTGCTGGGGCGGTGGACGAGAACTCCGCTGCCGAGATCTCGAAGCAGTCTACTCCGGATTGCTCGTGGCTTCGTGCTTTTCGAGTGGCTTCATTCAGTGCATGGTGAGGCGGTGTGGGCTGCGCTTCAAGGCCGCGCAAGACCTGTGCAAATTTGGGGGTCCGCTTTTTGCTGCCGTCGTCGGAGAGCGCGAACTTCACCCCAGCCGACTCTGGCCCTTGCATGGCCGAAGACTTGTGACGCTGATACGGACCCAGACCGTGCATCCGAAAGAACTCCCGCACCTGCGGATTCCCAACCAGCCGATCCAGATGCTTAGGCAGGCTCAGAACCTTCAGCCCCTCCAGGGATCGTGCCCGGGACAGCGCAACGTAGGCCTGCTCCCCCTCGAAGCTGCCCGCTAAGTCGACCGTGACGCGCTCGAGTGTCATGCCCTGGCTCTTATGGATGGTAATGGCCCACGCGGCGAGCAGCGGGATCTGCGTCCGACAGAGCAGGCTATACGGCGGCTCGCTGCCGAGCTCGTGCGTCAAGCAGATTGCGTAAATAGGCCGCACGACGCCATTCTGAAACTCGACAATGGGCCACCGCGTCACGCCGTTGTTGTGGATAAACGCCCGTATCTGCGCCGCGAGGATGGAATTGCGCTCGTGCTTCGCCGCGGTCTCCCCGCGGCCGCCACGGGACTTGCGAACGGGGGTATCCGGGGCGATGGCCGCGAGGACTTTGATCTCGTCGTGGAGCTCGAAGTCGATGATCCGGCCTTGAGAGCTGTTCACGAGGCCCGAAGCGAAGTCGAGATTCACGAGCAGGATGCACAGCATGCCCTGCTTGAGCTGCACATCAGCCTCGAGGCGGTGCTCGCCCAGCTCCTGCAGCGGGCCGTCGGGACTAGTACCGTGCGCGCGCTTCAGGTACTTGCTCAGGTCCTCGGCCTTGTTGCGCCAGATGAAGGTGTCGTGGCACTTGAACGGTACCGCGGGGAAAGTCAAGGCGTCGAAGTTGCGGGAGTTCTCGGTGTGCACTTTCCACTTCGTCGGCAGCAGCTTCACCGCGCCTACGAGGTTAGGCTTCGGCGTGAGGAGCAAAGCGCAGTCATCGTCGTCCAGCAGCTTGCCCTCGCGGCACTTCTGCAGGATGTCGATGAAGGCCTTCTCGCTCTGCCGGTGGATCTGCCGCAACTCGTAGTACTCAAAATGGCACTCGTCCCACGACTCGCTACAGAAGCCCCATTTGTCCTCATCCCGGTACTCCCTCTTGCAGCGTGGGCACGTCATGGCCCTGCCGTCCTTCATATCGTATCCTGGCAGGTCACCACCCCCGCAATGCAGGCAGAACTGGAAGGGTCTCACCGGTGGCACCTGGCAGAAGTCGCCCGTCACGACGATTTGGGCGCCGCCGAAGGCATACCTCTTGTCGTGCCGCGAGAGCGGCATCTGTCCGTGTGGAGGCTGCCAGTGGTGTCGCACATTGCGCATCATGAGATTCAGACGGGTGAACATGTCCCGGTCCAGCATCGAGATCTCATCCATGACCAAGACATCTGTCCTACACAGTCGGTCCCTGATAGCCCTGCCCCTCGCTTTGCGCATGAAGTCAGGCAGGGGCATCTTACGATTGTCTGGGATGAAGGCACCGTAGGAGTACGTCGTCCTGCCGCCGACATTTAGAGCTGCGATACCGGTGGGTGCCACAATGTCGACCTGCTTTCCGCGGTCTCGGAGACTCTCTACGAAGGCCCGGAGGACAGTGGACTTGCCGGTGCCGGCAGACCCGGTGTAAAAGACATTGGCCCCTGCGATGATCCGACCGACCACATCGGCTTGCTCGCCTACCAACTGGCTGGGATCATGGTATGCTAGAGGCACCGGTACCGTCGGCGACATGCCGAGCGCGGGTTGGTACTCGGACGGCTGTGACGAGCTGAGCGGGATGTACGAAGGAGGAGGAGGTCTCATGGGTCGACATCGCCAACAGCGCCAGTCGTATGGATTCCGGGGATTGCCTTCGCAGGCCTTGTGGAACGTCCGAACGGGACGTCTCTCGCCCGCGCACGTCACATCGTTGCCATCGGCTAGAACCGGGTTCTTGCAGGTTGCGCAGTCGGTGGGTTGGTCTGCGGTCGCGAACATGTGGAGTGGAACGCCACTCAGACCCGTGGACGACTGAGTAGAGAACGGCTTGTCGACGGCGTCGTGCTCTTTGAGTGATGGAGGCTTGACTCTTTTAGCCATCTCGGCTTTTGGTATGACAGCATCGCGTGGCCGCCGGGCCTCGCGACACAAACCCAAATGCTTCCGCGGGCGTCCCGTTCGCAGCGCCGCAGCCGTCTCTCGCATTAGCGTGATCTGCGGCGTGGGCTGCGAAGCCCAGTCCACGTCGAGATCGTCCCGCTCGCACGCCTGCTTGAAGAGAGATAGGAGCTTCTGCCTCATGTCTTTCTTCGCGATGCCGGGTAGGTGTTCCGGCTTGCTCCAAGTCTTAGTCGCGAAGCGCAGGAAGGCCGGCCGGTCGATCTGGCCGAGAGAGTGTGGTCGCTGCTCGGCGTCCTGGTCTCGCCTTGCGCTCGGCGCTGAGAGCCATGCTTCCG
>JAWDJV010000110.1:0-38284 GCA_033119285.1 Teratosphaeriaceae sp. CCFEE 6253 | reverse complement strand
ATCGCAATCTTGCCTCCCACGTCCCCACGGAGCCGCATCAGTACGGTGACGGTGCTGGTCACGCCCACGACTTCGGCCTGCTCGCTCACGACTGTCATTGGTCTGGGGGTGAAGGTGAGGTTGGTTAACGCCCTGCCGCCACGCTTCAGGATCGACGTCCGCATCAAGCCGGGCACTTCCAGCACAGCGGGCGAGGTCAACAAGCAGTTGGGCGATAAGGAGCGAGTCGCTGCCGCAATGGAGAATAAGTCCTTGGTGAACGTAGTCAACAATATGCTGGCGACTTGCGAGTGAGGTGGCCGTGACAATATTATGTTACAGCGGCCAAGTCTCGCGGCCAGGAAACTGTAACTGGCATGCCGAGGGCCTCGATGCGCTATCTGCTGGCACCATGGTCACTGCGCCACGACGCACATGTCCCTCCTGGACACATGCACATTATGCCCGCACATCACCGTCATGAGCTCCACCACGGAGGCAGGACCACCAGGATTACGAACATACATGTACTCCGACCTTGCCCCGCGGGTATGGATCTACTGCAGACAGCTTGAGCATGTCGAGGCTTGCACGTTTTGAGGCCTGGGAGGTGGGTGGATCCTCTACCTCCTGAGAATACACGATGTCTGATTGCGCTCATGCGAAGCGCCAGTCCGAGTGCGCCTTGTACACTGCACTTCGCAGAGATGTCACACGGTCCCGTGAAGCTATTTATCAAGCCCTGCCAGTGCCAAGTTTGCCAAACCAGCCACGAATGAACGCCCAATGCACCCACGCCGTGCTCACATGATGCTCGCCCACAGCGTTGGACGATCACTGGCGAGCGCCATGCGTCTGACTGCCTTCACCCGCCTCGGGACCCGGTACCCGCGGCAGCGGCTGCGTGTAGAGATAGCTCTGGTCCGCCATCACCTTACTCCCACCCTCCGGCGGCTGATACACCGGTGGAGGGGCGTCGGCGTTGTTGTACGCCGGGGGCGGCGGTGCGTAGTGGTCCATTTGGTAGCCTTGGTATGGAGGCTGCTGCTGCTGCTGGTGGGCCATGTAGGCGTGCTGCTGCGGACCCTGCAAGTATCTCCTGACCATCCAGCGATGGTAGGCGAGAGGCTGGAGGCCTTTGCGCAGCCGGCGACGGGCGTGGTAGTAGCCGCCGACGAAGAAGATGAGGATGAAGGCGAACAGGAATGCTACGACGGCGTAGCGAACGGCCATGCCGGCCTGCTGTGGTTCAGTACATTGCGTCTGCTGCGAGAGGTATGCAGCGGTCGTACCGGCGTCCACCACCAACTCTCCGAGCCATAGTCATCGCCGTAGTAATCGTCGTAGTACCCATCGCCGTCGTCGTTGCCATCGCCCAGCACGCTGCCTGAACCCGAGCCTGATTGTCTCTTCCACAGCGTGGTAGCCATCACTTCGGTGGTTGGCAGACAGTCGCACAGCCTTTGTGGGTGGATCTGCAATGGGACTTCTGTCGATGGCGGCGAGCGTAGGTGATCGTGGCAGCTACCCAGGCCCCTGGACTCTGTTGCCTCGCGGCACCAGGGTGATGCCGAGGACGAGACTGGCTTGGAGACGAGGTAGGTACAGAGAGCGAGGTATCGCCGAATGGCCTGAAGGGTATGTGCAGGGCGAGAAGAGGCTGAGGTGGAGGAGGGATGAAGGTTGACGGGGATGATTGCTGCGAGGGGGAGGTGTTTCGCGCAGTGACGGGGGTGAAACACAGCGGCAATGCGGCAGTGGCTGGTCTCCGCGAGTCAGCCTGCCATTGACATGCCAACGTTGCATCTGTCCACAGCAGGTTCACAAGCAAACAAATGGCTCGGCCCTCTGTCGCGCGCACAATGATGTCCCGGGCTGCCACCAATGTAGATCGTGGGTGTGGATAGACGATGCCGAACGGCAAGCCATCAATTGCATTCCAATGATCCATGAATAGTCATAGATCTGTAAATCATTGCATATTCGTACATCCTTGTAGGACCGACTCCCAAGATGCACCGAGATTCCACGCTGATGCGAACGAGCAAAACAGATGATGCGTGCCAACGTCCACCTTTTCCGTCCCTCACTGACCAACGCCAAAATCAAAGAGCGCCCCCAGTATACAATGCAGGACGCTAAATGTTCGATCCCCGTTCCAATGCACAACTCACGCTCGTATTAGAAGAGGCCAAACTTCTTCTTCTTGCCGCCGTCCTCAACCTTCTTCACCCCATTAAGCTCATCCGTCTGAGCTCTCCCCTTGCTCATCGGTCGTCCAGGGGTCTCGCCCGCGACGGCAGACCTGATGATCGCAAGCCGCTGTTTGGCGGCGTCGTAGCCCTTGTCCGCCGCACTGACGTACCAGACATTGGCCTGCAGCGGGTCGCGGCGGCAACCGATGCCCATCTCGGTGAAGTAGCCGCAGGCATATTCTGCTTTGGCGAAACCTAGATCACCCCAAGGTCAGCGCACACATCCTCGCGGGCGCTGCGTATGTATACTAGACTTACCCGTCCCCGCGGCCTGCGTGGCCCACGCATATGCCTCGCCCTCGTCCTTCTCCAGCACCGGCTCCGCGCCCACCATGTACCACGCACACAGCGCCATCATCGCTTCCGGGTGCCCCCGAGTGGCAGCACCGTTGTAGAAATGCACACTCAACGCAGGATCGCGCGGACACCCGTACAGACCGTTCTCATATGCCTGGCCCATGAGATAGTTCGCTTGTACGTGGCCCAACTCCGCAGCCTGTGTAAGCAGCTGCGCGGCGTATGGTTCGTCCTTGAAGATGTCATCGCCGTAGCCTGCGAGGTGTAAGAGACCCAGCTCGTAAGGTGCAGAATTGTACTGGAAGTCTGCCGACTCCTGCGCGCGCTTCAGCCACTTCACGCCCTCGCGATACTTGTCCCGCGGTAGTCCCATGTCGCCTTTGAGACATGCCATGCCGAGCCGTGTTGCAGCGCCAGGGTGGTTCTTGGACGCAGCATTGCGGTAGAATTGCACCGCTTTGGGATAGGACTTTGCTGTTCCCCAGCCAAACTCGTAGCACAGTGCCGCACGGTATCCAGCTTCGGCGTGCCCGTGCTTAGCAGCAGCCACGAAGAGCGGGAAGGCTTTGTCGTGATCCGATTTGTTCTTGTTGAAGAGGCCAGAGAAGTAGCCGTCGCCCAGGTAGTACTGCCCGAACGGGTAGGCGCGATCGGCGAGCCTTTGCAGGATGTGCTTGGCTTCTTGTATTAATTCAGCAGGGTCCAGCCCGTCGCCCGGTAAGCAATCCTTTGCGGCATTGACCATGAAGATGGCGAACTCGTACTGCACAGCTGCATCGTTGGTCTTCTTGAAATTGAGACGGTACATCTCAAGCGTCTTCTTGGTGTCAAGAAGACTGGCGGCATTGCCGATAACGCTCTGCAAGCCAGCATTGTTCATGTGCGGGCCGGGCGCCACTTGCTGGTTGTAGGGCACATTGCTCAGCAGATCGATGTAGCTCATGGGCCGGGCGCTCGGGGACCGTCGCGACGAGGAGACATCTCGCGCGTAGCTTCGAGGCGACCCAGGATCTGCACTGCCATTGGCGCTGAGCGGCGAGAGCGTTCTCCCTCTCAGCTCGGATCCCAATGTGTATGTCGAAGCCGGCCGTTGCAAGCCTGCGGATCGTGGGGCAAGCAGCTGCGAGTCTCTGTTGCCGCCCGACGAGCTCGAACCCGCAGAGTTACCGGAATGCGCGGTGAATTGTGATGCGCGCTTCTGCGTCTGCTTCTTCCGCGGCTCTTCATCAAAGGCATGATAGCGCAAGCCCGGTGATTGCGGCACCGCTGCCTCTGGAGCATGCAACTCTGGGGCAGACTCTTCGATTCGTGTAGGCCAGCTGTCCCGCTCATCTTGTCCATTATGGCCACTCGCTGGACGACTTCTGATCGGCAGCGACTCCAGGGAGTCCTGAACGCGTTCTGAATCCGGCGTGGGGACGTGGCGAGAGTGAGAGGGGGGCCTTGAACCATTGCTCACCCCGAAACCTCGGAAAGATGCCGCCTCGGGTGGTTGTATGTCCTGTCTCGGTGGGCTGACATTGACAGGACTGGAAGGCGCGTCGTGTAGCCGTACTGCAGGCTGCTGGAGCACAGGCACGGCTTTGCGCTTGAAGGAGTGCTGAGACGATGGCCACTGAGAGCTGCCCGGCGACGCTGGCTGTGGATCACTGCTGGGCCATGGCCTGTCGGACTGCTCCCGTCCCGGCGAGACGGGTGTGTGCAACTGCCTCACCTCGCCCTCGTGCGCCATCCTGTCCGCCGACCCGATCTGTGGCTCGAAAGCCTTCCTCCTCTTCCTCGCTCACCCAAGCCGATTCTGCCCTTGGTGAAGTTTCAAATGGTCAGGTGTGGGCAGGTGTGTTGCAGAGGCTTCAGGTTTGCATGGTGACACTAATGGACAGTCTGTTATGATGCCGCGAGCAACAAGAGGTCTTTGGTCTAGCGTCAGCTTTCAATCGATCCCTCTTCGTCTACATGTACACAAACAGAGCTTAGAGCGTGCAGGCGTCTAGGCTAACAAGCTTCGAACGTACGAGAGTGTTAGGCTATTATTGTTGCTCTGCGCCCAGAGATGCTCTAATGATCGGATGACGAAGTCACAGGGTCGCAAACTGCCCGGACCGATCACGCTTCGGGTACGGCATGGGTGATGAAGACGAGTGTGCCTATTGGCGGAGTCTTGCTCCGGTCACGTATAGGCCGTGTGCGTACAAGAGAAAGCATTGCTCTTTCGCCAAAGATGCCTCCACGAGCCCATGCACATACATGTATCTATGCATGACATGCAGGGCAACTTCTACCCGCGACGAACCGAAGATCGCCGTTGGTTGAAGTCTCCGGGAGATCTGGGGGCGGCACAGCACAGGCACGGTCGGCAGCACCAGTCTTTGCTGGTCGACCGACGAATTGCCTGGTGCTCCTCATCACGCGCCCACGTGAGCTGAGCAAAGCCCGACACGGCCACATACATGTATGCAAGCCAGCGGAGGCCGTGAGGCGGGCGGATGGAATATCATCGACCGAGCTGACGAATGACGTGCTCCTCACGCCGACTGTGTGTCACGCAAGAGGAAGGAGGAACGTGCCGCACCCCATCTTCCATGCGCGGGCGGCGGAAGAGGCGCATCGAAGGCTCGAAGCAGAGCTCGTCGGGGTCGGGGTGCTGCGTGGCTGCCGTGGACGACTGATGACAGCTGTTGGTGCACGACCACGACACCTCGGCATGCGGAGCGACGGAAGACGGACGGTGCTGCGGGTAGGTGCTGTGTGCGGTATGGCACACGGGAACGAGGCGCGGTCGTGTCGATAATAATAAATAGATGTTTGCCACTTCAACAGCTGCTAGCGGATCTGGCCTGGGTGTGGAGATGCGGCCGGCGCAAACGCCTTTGCAGGGGGGAGACGCCGTCGAATAGGGTTTAGCTTTCTACCATAGCATCGTCGGAGCAACGCCTTTCCATCTTGCCCAACGTCTCCGTGTGGCATCACTCGCTTGCCAGGCTGTCCGGTGTGTCCCTGACAATCATTGTACACGCCATCTTGCGTTTTGCCGCATTCCAGCTCGGCGCCTTCTTCATCGCTTCCCATCAGCCTAGCGCTCCTGTGAGAGACAGTCTGATGCGGGACACCGCGTGGCCCATTGAGCCGAGCACGACCCATTGCGGCTACTGAACCAGCCCAGTCAGTTGGGTCGCCGCTCTGAGCATCCACTCGTTGTAACAACAGGCATTGCATCGAAGAAGGAGGAAACGAGAAGCAAACGCCACAGGGCCCGCGTGCTAGCCGTGGAATGCTGTGCGGCCAAACGCCCGCTGGAGACCACCATGGAGCCCAGATCACCCAGACGGCCCGACGGTCACCGAGAGCACAGACGGAGATCGCAATCGGATACGCGGCGAGAGTCGGCCAGAAGGCATTCACACACTCGCCAGAGAACGGCATCGGGCGCCGATCTCGATGAATCGCGACCACACAGGAGGGTGAGTCAGAGGCACCGACGGCCCAGCGAGGAGCGCAGAGAGAGCCACGGCGAGAGGAGGAGGAGACGGAGCTCCGCGGGTATCCCTTCGACCAACGAAGAGACGCCCCAGAAGCCTCGCTACGCCGAAGGCGTTCGGCCTGTGCCAGTGACCCCTAGCGCCTCACGCTCGCCTGCCTACCTCGACCGCGACCCGATGCTGGAAGCGGGCGCGCACAGCCATGCGGCGCTCAACAGCGACATCCACCGCAAGAAGAGCTTGGTACGGCCTGAGCGGCGTGCCAACGGCCCCGAGGCCCCAGACTACCATTACCGGCAGCATGCCCAGCACATGAATGTCATGCCGTCCGCCACAGGTCGAGATCCGCAGATGGAGGCGGACATGGCGACCCTCAGCTCCGGCTCGACGGCGGTAAAGCAGGACGACTCGCCACCGCAGATGGAGAAGACGCGGACGAGGGGCGACACCGTGGGTACGAGAAGCGGGAGTAAGAGACACCCGAACAAGCTCACGCGGAAGGCGACGCGAGAGGAGCGTGAGGAGGCCGCCAAGGAGAAGCGACGGCAGAAAGATCGGGAGGTGTCTGGCACGCCGACTCTCTGGGGCACGTACTGCCACCTCATCACCTTCTGGTGCCCGAACGTTGTGTTGGGGTGGTGCGGGATGAGGCAGAGAGAGCAACAGCGGGCGTGGCGCGAGAAGATGGGCCTGATCAGCATCATCCTGCTCATTATGCTCTTTGTGGGCTTCCTCACGTTCGGCTTCACCCAGACGGTCTGTCCAGCCGGTGGGCCCACAAGGCTACGCGTAAATAAGGTTGGGAGTGGATACATGATCTATCACGGCCAGGCGTACGATCTCACGCGATCGAAACACCCGCTCGCGAGAGGCATTGCGAATGGAGGCAACGTACTCTGGGACATGGATGAGCCGCATGGTGGTCAAGATGGCAGCTTCCTGTTCCAAAGCGTCAACGGTGCATGCAAGGACCTGATCACGGCCGCACCCAACTCGGACGTGCCCACCGACAGCGATGGCAACCTGGCTTGGTACTTCCCATGCAACACCTTTAACCAGGACGGATCGACGAAGCCAAACACCACCATTCCCTACTACTTCGGCTACGGATGCCACACGTCGAAGAGCGCGCGCCAGAACTTCTACGATCTGCACAGCTCCGGCGACGTATTTTTCACCTGGGACGACATCAAGAACTCAAGCCGCAACCTGATGGTATACTCTGGCGATGTGCTTGATCTGGATCTGTTAGAGTGGTTCAACACGACCCAGGTCAGCTATCCACAGCAATTCGACGACATCCGCACCAACCCAGCCGTCAAGGGGATCGATGTGACGCTCGCCTTCGCCAAGGGTCGAAACAAGCAGGTCGCGCAGTGCTTCCAGGAGATCATCAAGGTGGGCTCCATCGACACGATGACTGTGGGCTGCATTGCGTCCAAGGTCGTGCTCTACGTGTCACTCATCTTCATCCTCGGCATCGTGGTAGTGAAGTTTGCCTTCGCGCTACTGTTCCAGTGGTTCCTGTGCCGAAGGTTTGCGGCGTCGAAGACGAGCATGTCCGGCAACAAGAAGCAGAGGCGGCAGCAGATCGAGGACTGGTCGAACGACATCTACCGGCCGGCGCCCAAGATGACGGACCCAGCTTCCAATGCCGGTGGGAGCGATCGAGGGTACAAGCGATCCAGCTTCATGCCCACCACTTCGCGGTTCACGAGCCCGTACGCAATCGAGACCGGCAAGAGTCGGCCGGCGCCTACGACTATGGCGAGCCAGCAGAGCACGGCGAGATTGCTGGGACCGGGTAGCACCTCTTCGCCAATGTACGCTTCGCACACAAATCGTTCCGAAATGACGCTCCCAGGATACAGCGACAGCAACGGCAGAGGCCAGAGCGATTTCGAAGGCCGCCGTGGTAGCGCGATGGACTCGCAGGGGCTTTCTCAGGGCATGAACTCCTCGCAGCGCTACAGTGTGATGCAGCCCGAGACCGATATGACTGGACCGCAAGGTTTCATCCACGAAGCTGTCGTGCCGCAACCACCGATGGAGTGGCAGCCCTTTGGCTACCCCCTTGCGCATGCCATCTGCTTGGTCACCGCCTACTCCGAGGGCCCGGAAGGTATCCGTACAACTCTCGACTCGATCGCGATGACGGACTACCCGAATAGCCACAAGCTCATCCTCGTCGTTTGTGACGGTCTGATCAAGGGCAAGGGCGAAAGTATGAGCACGCCCGAAGCCTGTGTCGCTATGATGCGCGACCACGCTGTGCACCCCGACGATGTGCAACCCTTCAGCTACGTTGCGGTGGCGAGCGGCAGCAAGCGACACAACATGGCCAAGATCTACTCCGGCTTCTACGATTACGGTCGCGACAGCATCATCCCTGTTGAGAAGCAGCAGCGCGTGCCCATGGTCTGCGTGGTCAAGTGCGGCACGCCGGCCGAAGTCTCGGCCTCCAAGCCCGGCAATAGAGGCAAGCGCGACTCGCAGATCATCCTCATGTCCTTCCTGCAGAAGGTCATGTTCGACGAGCGTATGACGGAGCTGGAGTACGAAATGTTCAACGGCATCTGGAAGATTACGGGCATCTCACCGGACTTCTACGAGATAGTGCTCATGGTGGACGCCGACACGAAGGTCTTCCCGGATTCCCTGACGCACATGATCAGCGCCATGGTCAAGGATCCCGAAATCATGGGCCTGTGCGGCGAGACGAAGATCGCGAACAAGACGGCCAGCTGGGTCAGCATGATCCAGGTGTTTGAGTACTTCATCTCGCATCACCAGAGCAAGTCGTTCGAGTCGGTGTTCGGTGGTGTGACTTGCTTGCCGGGCTGCTTCTGCATGTACCGCATCAAGACGCCGAAGGGAGGCCAGAACTATTGGGTCCCCATCCTCGCGAACCCGGACATCGTCGAGCATTATTCGGAGAACGTGGTCGACACCTTGCACAAGAAGAACTTGCTACTGCTGGGTGAGGACCGGTACCTGAGTACGTTGATGCTGAAGACATTCCCGAAGCGCAAGCAAGTCTTCGTGCCGCAGGCTGTATGCAAGACCACGGTGCCCGAGAGTTTCAAGGTCCTGCTCAGTCAACGTCGACGGTGGATCAACTCGACCGTGCACAATCTGATGGAGCTGGTCTTGGTGCGGGATCTCTGCGGCACGTTCTGCTTCAGTATGCAGTTCGTGGTGTTCATCGAGCTGGTCGGTACGCTAGTGCTGCCGGCTGCCATTGCCTTCACGGTTTACCTCAGTAAGTCGCGCTGGCCTTTGAATGTATTCGGATAGACACTAACATCATCCGCAGTCGTCAAGGCCATCTATGCAGCGATCACGCATACGGTGATCCCTGTCATCCCACTGGTTCTGCTGGCGCTCATCCTGGGCCTGCCCGGTGTTCTCATTGTCGTCACCGCACATCGCGTGTCCTACGTCCTCTGGATGGGCATCTACCTCCTCTCGCTACCCATCTGGAACTTCGTGCTACCGACCTACGCCTACTGGCACTTTGACGACTTCTCCTGGGGCGACACTCGCCAGACCGCAGGCGAGAAGAAAGGGGCCGGCAAGGGCGGTCATGATGGCGATGGCGAGTTTGACAGCAGCAAGATCACGATGAAGAGGTGGAATGACTTTGAGCAGGAGCGGAGGCTGAGGCGCACCAACATCGCGTGGAGTCAGTCTGGCGGCGCGCCATACCGATCCGGCAGTCCCACGCAAATGGCGAGCACATATGGTGGGAGTGGGCATGAGCGCAAGCCCAGCAACCTGGCCCAGTACTCGGCGGTGGAGTACCACGATTATCCTTAATTGCATCTTGGGTGTTTAAAAGTGGCTTCAGTGACGGCGCGTGGACGAGCATTGGGGGGAAGTGCATTTGGGCCGATGGTCGTAAGGAGTCGAAGGCATCTGGGGCGCATTTCTCTGTCCAAAATTCAACGCATACAATGATAATATGAGACGGACGCGCCGCAATGCACGGCTGATCGGACTATATGACTCGTGGTTGTCTGATGATAGAGGTGCAAGGTCGCTGATGTGAAGTCAAGTGCGGTGCCTGGTTGTTGTGGTGCTGCTGCAATGGACATCCTTCGGACAAGAGTGGTTTCGACACGCACATGCGTACCTTAGGATTGCTGTTGCAATGCTGCATATTTTCTGCGCGTGTGTGACTGACTACAATGCACGGTTTATGCGTCCGCCATGCAAAACGTTGTACGTCAGAAGATCCAGACTCATATACACAAGTCCGACATATCACCAGAGTCCAGCGCAATGGCTCTTCGTCCAGTCCGCCGTGGCGGCGGCATCTGCTCGCCAAAGGTACCCAAGTTCCGGCCCTGAGCTGCTCGTCGGAACGAGAGCAGCCCACCTACCGTCTTGTCACAATTCCCGACCACAAGCTCCTCGCCGCCATCGAGCAAAGCCACCCCGGCGATCGACCCGAAGAATCGAAGGTCCTGCCGCTTCCGAAAGGTACCAGCATCGTAGACGCTGACTAGATCATGGCTCTCGGCCACCACCAGCGCCCCATCATCGCCGAAATGCAGTGATCGGGTGCATGACATGCTGGGCAGGACATGGAGAGGCTGCGACCAGTTCCGCGCGTCCCACACGAGCGCACGATTGTCTTGTGCGCCGGTCACGACATGCGTGCCGTCGGCGGACCAAGCGCATGCGAAGCCATGATCCATGTGACCTTGCAATTTGACCAGGGTGTCGCCTTTCTCGGCGTCGGTGATATATGCATCGCGGGAGTCGCCAACCAGCGCTCTCAATCTGCCGTCCGGCGAGGTCACGGCGCAGTTGATGGCGTGCGGGTAGGTGAACTCACTGACGAAGCTCAATCTGCCAATGTCGAACAGGCGTAGATTACTGTCGTTGGAGCAGAATGCTGCCATCGGTGCACCACATCGGCGCTCGGTGAATGCGTGTATGTGCGTGACAACGCCGTTATACGCCAAGGTGACGAACCCTTTGTGCAGTCTGGTACGGGATTGCTGATCCAAGGCTGAGAGTGCATACTCGCCATGGAGTCCGCCAGCTAGCAGGACATCAACAGTCCCCGAGTGGCTTGACGAGGTTGCCAAACACGTGACTTGAAAGCCCGCGCAAGCATCCGTGGTCTTTGGCAGGTCCATCACGTTATCCTGTTGTGCTGGGCAAGCCAGTGAGGTCCGCCGTACTTCGTTTCCCGAGGAATAGAAGATGTCAGACCGACTGGTGGCTACAAGCACGTTGCGGAGCTGGTAATGACTCCACTTCGCTTGGTGCTTAGACGTGAAGCCTCGGAAGCGGTAGTAAGACTCCGCCTCCCGACTGCACCACTGCGATGGCTTGGACGCTGAGGGCATGGTTCCTGCCATATCGCACAATTGCGTCCTGGCAGCTAGAGCATCTCTCCTGCGTGGTCCAATAAGGTCCCATTCAATAGCTTGGATGTCGATCGACCCATGGTTGACCTCGTCACGACTCAGATGTGGCGGTGGGCGCCACATTCTGATAGCCGGCTGCGCGCCGGCCTCGAAAGGCGTCACGCCTTTGTCGAGAATGGAGCGTAGACGCCAGTCGTCCATGAACTCGGCGAAATCGTACCCTTGTCGATGATCGTCCACTGGGAGGCCATCGTCATCGGTCAGCATGGTGATGTCCAAGTTACGACTTCGCTGGGTCGTCGAGGGAGACTGGCCTCTTGAGATCCGAGATTCCTGCTGGCCACCACCAGGGGTAGGAGCGGGCGGTGCTGTCGGTAGGGGCGTTTCGCTAGATGACTGCCGTCTCTGGCCAGAAGTATGGCTCCATCCACCATCGGCAGCCATCTCGGGCTGAGTAGATGGAGGCGAGACAAACCTTCTTGTCGCGTTGATTCCGTACTCCTCGCTACCGGTGTGCTCGCCCACGAAGCCCATGCCATCACCATCCAGGAATCGCGGGACTTCGCTCGTGTCAAAGCCATCCAAAGCAAAGCGGAGCCTCCGGCTATCTTCTTCGTCCCAGAGTTCTTGCGTTGCAGGCCTGGGGTGCCTGCTACCAAGCACGCTGCGTCCCCCCGTTGACGATGACGACGAGAAGGTTCGCTGTGGGACAGGCGTCGCTCGTCGGTACAAGCCACTGCCATCGCCCGGTCGCGAATGAAGTGACCGTGGCCCTGCCGAGAAGCCTCGAAAAGCCGGTAGCTCCTGGGAAGCTGTGGGCAACGACCTCGTACTGGCAGGTAGCGATAAAGGCGTGATCAGCGGCAGATGGAGTCCGGCTTGCTGTGGCGTGAGAGGCACGCCGCCTGCGTCGTTGTCGTTGTCCTCGCCATCCTTGGACAAGTCCGGTACGGGCTGAGAGAGTGGGCGGGCGAGGTCGTGGAGTGGTAGTGGACATCGAGCGAGTACGGCGGATACAGTGCTGTCACAGAAGGTCGGCTCGTCAAAGCGAGCCATGCACGCATGAGGGTTGAATGGGTTCATGCTCCCCAGTCGTCTCCGCTTGGTGGTGTTCGCCTTCCTGTGGGCGATGGGAGCGCGGCGCGAGATTGGAAAGGTCTTGCATGGACTGCGGAAGTAGAACACGTCGGCCATTGCCGGGTCCACACCTGGCCTGCAGCAGATCCCGCCTGTCCACCACGTTGTGGTATGGGGTCCCGAGCTGTCAAAGCGCTCTGATGCCGAGGGGATTCGTGCAGGTCACCAGGACCAAGGCAACGGAGCACACCAAGCAGCACGGAAGGTGTCCAGTCCTTGCCAGCCCGGGCGACTTGTGCTACCCTCGAGAAGGAGCGATCCAGAGTTTCAGCTTGCTAGAGCGACGGAAAGCCGCATGTGCTGTGCTGGGCAGGGATCGAGACGCGTGGTATGCGGAGCCGACAGGCAAATGAGCCGAAGTACTGGTCTCGAGCACGGCGGGAATGCCAGTCATGGGAGTCTGCTGTGTTGCTGAAACCCTGGATTGCGACATGGAAGCGCAGTGGGATGCGGTGCTGACGAGAGGCACGCAAGGCCGCCGGGGACGCACGGTGAGTGACGATAGAATGATCCTGTGCAGGACAAGGATCGCCGTCCCGCGCTTGCTGCCCGACCAGGGTGGGGTGGGGCTCTCGGGCGCCGCTGGGTCACGGTGTTGGCGACATGTCCGCGGCGTTTGCACAGCACATACGCCGATTGGCGTGGGCGGCGAGGTCGTCGGTTGCGCGCCTGCGCGAGCAATCGCGGCACAGTGGGCCGCTCCTGGCGAGCAGTAGCGTGGTGTCTTTTGCCCCTCACTCCAACGGCCGGGAGGGGTCCGGCACGACAAGCGTGCAGGCGATCATCCGCAGGGACAGGGACCGGCCTCCGACGGGAGCTCGCCAGACGTCGGGTGATCTCAGCCTGAGGACCGGTCTGTGAGAGAGCGCAAGTGGGCGGGAAGAGGGCATCGTTTCCCCGTTGGCATGGGCGGCGCCGCGGCGGACAATCCTCACACCGCCACGTTCGGGCATGCAGCGGACTGTGCGGCCACGCGAGCTCAGTGACACAGACGCAGCTCAAGGCAATCGTCCTCATCACATCACTGCCCATGCAATCTCAAGATCATGGCCGGGCGGGCTCACACGGGCCGCCGCTGGCATGCAAGCCGCCGGGCAAGGCATCGCGGCCAGTGGTGAGCGCGCGCTTCGGGCGAGGTGCATGGCTGTCAAATGGCCATGCAGCTGCACGCTTTCGATAATGCGTGCGACAAGCCCAATGACACGCTGCCAAACGATGTGGGGAGCGAACCATCGAGAGCTGCACCAGATGTGAAGCTCTGTGGAGTCTCAAGCGAGCCTTACACGACGTGCAACGTTGGACAACAGCCGCTTGGCGAGCTTAGGCATTGTCTTCATTAGGCTGCAGACTATAGCTCTATGTATGCACGGCGCTCACGTGTGTGGTGATGGCCAAGTCGCGCAGCAGGTCATGCACAGCACCCGGGACCTTGGCATTGTGTGAGCGTCCATGGTCACTGCTGACTGCCTAGGTGGCCAGGGCGGCAATCGTTTTACACGCCTTCTTCAAACGTGCGCGGTCCCTCCCTTGCTAGGTCAGCCCTCTCCACCGCGCCCTCTCACTTTCATCCATCCACTCTTCCCTTTCAAGCTCGCCTCATCCCCTGTTCCGTCCTGCGGCGCAATGCTCATAACGCTCATCGCCGGCCCAGCGCGGTCCAGCAAGCGTCGATCGCCACCGACCATCACTGGCACCTCGTCCTCACGTTCCTCGTCCCACGCCTTGTCGGTCATGAAGTCCCACTCCGCGCCCGATATCTCGTTCACGAGGTAAGCCTTCAGTCCGTCTGCCAATTGGCGTATCTGGGGCACGCGCCAGCTGCGGAAGTGCTCGATGGCGGCAGCGCTGTGGAGGGAGCACGAAGCGCTGGCATGGGAATAGGCACCGAGCCGGATGGCAGGCGCAACGGTGGATGGTCTGCTGCGGTCCGACTTCGGGGCGGCAGACGATATGTTTCGGCTGAGCGGCGGACGCGCATGATCCTGGGCAAGGAACAAGGTGTATAGGTTCTTGCCAATAGCACACACATCTTCGAAGGATGTGATTGCATCGGTGCCTTGCGATTTGCATAGCCACGCAACGTCGTAGGCCAGGTGCGCGGCGCCTTCAATGAGCATCTCGAATGCCTTGGGGTTCTCCTTCTGTAGCTGCGGTAGCGGACAGCTCAGATTCAGGGATCTCGGGCGCTTGCGATCAATCTGCTTGTCCAGCAATGCTGAGTTTGCAGACTGACTGCCGGGGATCATCAAGTGGTGCTGGCTCTTTGACTTGTAAGATGACGCCTCCGGCAATATGACGGCGTGGGAGGATCCGGAATGTGGCAGGAAGATCTCAGCAGGAAGACGAACAGATAAGTAGTGACAGCAGTTGCTCAGCAGACGACATACGTTCTCCAGACCAGCCGAGATCAACTCGTGTGAGTGCACTGTTGCGGCCGCATCGCTTGCATCGCCCCTCCTCCCGGCCACGATCCTGCCGTGCAGCTCACGCAGATCTGGGATCGGGGCGCCACCGAGCCAGTACTCAGCCTTGCCCTTCGCGCCGCGACGCCTCTGCAGACCCGCGAGCAGCGCTGCCTCTCGGCAGAGAAACGCACGGGCATCCACGGTCCTGTTGTGTACCTTCTCTAGCCTCTGGCTGGCCTTTCTCGTCGCCAATTGCACGGGATCAAGCACGCTCGGTCTTTGACACTCCAGCTCCTTGAGCTTCGACGCGATCTCGACTCGCCGTCGTCTGTGCGCATCCTTCTGTGTTGCTGTCCATACTCTGTAGTCCGCAATCTGCTGCCTGAGCTCATTGGTCTTCCCTGTAATGCCTTCGATCCCCGCCTCTACAACTTGCCGCTCCTCCCTAGCCTTGTCAAAAGCGTGCTTTCTGATCCCGATCCCGATCGCGTCGTAATCTGCATCGTGCGGCAGAGCAGCGATTACGCCGTCGTTGCCTGGCCGTACGAGCGCCTCAGCGTGCATGTGCTGCTTCTCGCGTTCCAGAAGCGCCGATACCTGCTGGATCCTGGGCTCGTAAAGCGCGGCTCGAGCGCATGATGCACATGCTGCTCTCCTCCTATTGTTGTTGAAGCCTCGCAAGCATACGGCACAGTCCATGATCACGTCTTCACCCCCGAGGATGATTTGCGCACTCTGTCCAGATGCCGTGGACCGAGTGGTGGAGTCATGGCGGCCTCAGCGAACACCAGATCCGGAAGTCACCGGCCCATCAAAGCCGGCATGTTGCGGAGCATACAGTATGTCGGCGACCGGAGAGGTGATCCGTAGGTAATGGGCTTGCAGCGTGACGAAGATGCGGATGATGCCTTGTCGCGCCTTCCTCGCGCCACTAGCGCGGAAGCTAGTCGCCTGCTCCAACCTCACCTGCCGTCTCGCTTGATCCACTCGTCTCAACGACGTGACCACAGCATGTCTCATGCACCGATGATCACCGGCAACCTGACTCCAGAGGCATCGAGCACAGTCGAACAAAAGGCCGAAGAACGCAGCTCACGCAACAGACCGGCAAGCTCGCCGCCATTGGTACCTGCAGATGCGATTGAACCATCGCGGAAGCGTTCCCACGAGGACATGGCAACTGAGCAGGGAATCATCTATGATGAAGTGGAGGACGAGGTCGATGTCACTCCGTCGCAGCTGGAGCTTTCTAGCTTTCAGATTGATGTTCCAGCCAAGAATCTACCGAGTAGCGCTGCTCATACGTCGATGCTACCACCACCAGCAGCCAGAGCGCCTACCATAATGCCGCCACCCTCGTTCCGTCCGCCGCAATCGGGTCAAGGCAGCCAGGGGTTTGCCACATCTCAGACCTATCCGCTGCAATCACAGCAGGACTTGAACAGCCCCATTCAGCACGACGCCGATGCGGTAGACAGCGAAGCTACGATACCTGACCATATTGAGAGCGACGACATGGATGTACCCGTAGATCCTCAAGACAAGATCGTTGAGTTTGACTGGACGGACCTCGAACAGCGCTACCACGCGAAAATGAGCGAGCTCAATGGCAAGGAGATGGCAATCTGGACCGAGTTCGACCGGCTATGCAATGCTGGTCTCCACCTCCTTGCCGAGACGTCGACGTGCTGACGCTTCTTAGTTCTTCAGCATCTGGGCCGCCACGTCCCACAATCACGAAGTCGAGCGTAGCTTCAAGCGGCATGTCGGCCATCCTGCCGCTGCACTTTCCCGTACTGACATCCTACACAGGCTCAAAACACAGGCGATCTTCGTGCAGCACAAAGAAGATGAGCTCGAACAGAAGCGCGGTCACTGTAAGCCCATACCGCCACTTAATGTAGCCACTGCCGCTGTGCTGACACGATGCTCAGATATCAAAGTGGTCGAAGCATTCAAGAGTGCGCTCTCCCTTCTTGGCAACTGAAGCGGGCCGTCAGTGACTTGTTCCCAGCAGTGGCAGTGCTGTTGAGCAGCCCTGACATGTTCGAAGGCACCGTGCCCGCGAAACAGCCCCAACGAGGCCCTCGATCACGACCCAAAAGGGACCCGGTGACCCCACCCTCCGTCGCCGGCCAACATTTTGTGCGACTCGCTCGCTATGCTTACTACGCAGGTACCGGGCCGGCGCAGACATGTGAACACTTCGCCCATCACCCTGCCCGCTGCGTCATATTGTAAGAGGAGGACGGGTCATCAAGTGCTTGGAAGCATTCGAGCGCTGTTCCATCTCGCTAGATACCCACGCACGTGTGTATGCGCGCTCGTTCTCCATTTATCGATCTCATGCAAAGTTCTCCACTGTTGCGCCTTTACGGACCCAAGCTAGGTCTCTACGTCTATGCCCGCCGTCTAGATCATAATCTTGTTCTACCTCGTCCTGTCGACCCTGGAGATCTCGAACGCATCAGCACCTGAGCTGCAAGGCGCATTATGCGAACGACGAGCAGACAGATGCGCTTACAATAGCGGATTCTCGCTGTACTGCGGCACGTCTCCATTCGTCTCCGGCTTGCCTTTCCGCACGTCGCTTTGGCCATTGATGCCGTTCGGGACGTCGATGTCTTCTTGCTCGGCAAGATACTTCTCGGCTTCGAGGGCAGCCATACAGCCGGAACCTGGTCACATTCAAGGTTAGCATTTGCTCGAAAGCGCCGTGCGACCAGATGCTTCAAGGCTCACCTGCTGAAGTAATGGCCTGCCGGTATTTCTTGTCCTGCACGTCTCCTGCCGCAAATACACCCGGCACGTTCGTCTCAGTCGTGCTAGGTGTGGTGATTAGGTATCCATCGCTATCCATCTTCAACTGTCCTGTGAAAAGTTGTGTTGCCGGCTCGTGTCCAACAGCGTAGAAGAGTCCATTTGCGGGTATCTCCTCTTCCTCTCCAGTCTTCACATTCTTGATAGCGAGGCTCCTCATCAGCCCTCTCGGGCCTTCATCTCCTTTGATCTGCACCGGAGACGTATGGTAACGCACCTCAATCATGGGGTTGGTCTCTAATCGTCGTGCATTGGCCTTGCTCGCGCGCAGCATGCCTCGTCGCACGAGCACGGTCACTTTCGAAGCCTTCTTGGAGAGGTACATGGACTCCTCGACCGCGCTGTCGCCGCCGCCGATCACCACGAGAGGCTTTTCGCGGAAGATTGGAAGGGAGCCATCACAGACAGCGCAGGCCGAGACACCGTTGCCCCAATACTGCTCCTCGCCCGGCAGATCCAACCGCCGTGCCTTCGCGCCCGTGGCTATCACAATGCTGTCTGCGGTGTGCGTCTCTTCCTCCAAGCTCTCCTCGTCTCCCATAGGATGTAGCCAGAACTTGAACGGCCTCTTGCTCACATCTACCTTGCCAACCGTCTGGCTCACGATCTCCGTCCCACACGCTTCGCTTTGTGCTCGCATGTTGTCCATCAATTCGCTTCCGCGGATGTTCTTGAAGCCCGGGTAGTTCTCAACCTCGTCGGTCGTGGTGAGCTGGCCTCCAGCGGCTATGCCTAGTGCTAGGAAGCCTTCGTACATGACGGGCTTGAGGTCGGCGCGAGAGGCATAGATGGCAGCCGTGTGTCCGGCGGGGCCGGAGCCGATGATGACCAACTTGCTGTGCATCGTGCGCGTCTGCTGAAGGACAGAGGTGGTGGCGGGTGTGGAGGCCGTGTGGGCCGCTTCGCTGATGACGGCGCTGCTGCTTGTGTTGCCTGGTCTGTAGAAGGCCGCCGCGGCTGCTAGTGGTAGAGAAGCGCTGGATCGAAGGGGCCGAGCGCTTTGGAAGAGTCGGGAAAACAGTTTGGCGATGGCGGTGATTTTGGCAGCGGCAGTGAGAGGTCAAGGTTGATTAAGTATCGTCAATGATCCAAGGGCGCTTCTCGAAGTGGAGCGCAGGATCGGTCACTCGCTGATCATGTCAGCCAGGCCAGGCAGATTCGGGAGATCTTAAGCAGGTGGCAAGCGTTTCGCGATGACTGATTTCCAACACTTCCGCGTCCAGAACCTTTCAAGCCTTCGGCGCAATGCGACGGCGCGGAGTGGCGGCAACGGGATGTTGTCATTCAGGGTAGTCCGGAAATACCGCGGCAACAATCGGTACTCGAAGATGTTCATCGCTACATTGCCGAAACAGCTTCATAATCACATACATTGTAGAGCACCGAACGAGTCGCGCTGAACGCATACCGTACACTAGACGACCTTCCTAGAAGCCAGAAAGGGCTTGATCTGCTTCGCGGTACCTTTGCACGGCCCGTACCTTCATGAGTCCTGTCGCGATCTGCTCGTCCCCATCTCACTCCACGTGTACCCATGAGTGGTGTCGAGACATCGCAGTGGTCATCACCAGCACCGGGAGCTTCCCATAGATAGTGCGACAGCGATGAAGTATATTCCAGTGTAGAGCATGGAGCTGCTGTGTCTTTACCACCTGATTTCAAACCTCTCCAGCCTCGCCGCCATGCGCCTCCAATCTGCTGTACAGGTAGCCGGCTTCGCCCTCCTGGCGACTAGCGACGTTGTGGCAAAGGGTAGCAACAGCATCAACAGCATTGACCGCGTCCTACGCTTCACCGAGAACGGCACCTTCCAATTAGCAGTGTTCAACGACCTACACTATGGCGAGGCACAAGACCTGGTTTCGGGGCCTCAGCAGGACGTCAATACTACCCGCGTCACGAATGCCATTCTAGACGCCGAGAATCCGCAGCTGGTCGTCCTGAACGGCGATCTCATCACTGGTGAGAACACGTACAAGCACAACAGTTCCTCATATGTCGACGAGATCGTCCAACCACTTGTCCAGCGCAATCTCCCCTGGGCGTCAACCTACGGCAACCACGATAGCGACTTCAATCTCTCTAGGGAGGACATCCTGAAACACGAGCATGCTTGGCCCAACGCTCTCGTACGCCAGGACGTCTCTACCTCGACCTCCGGCGTTTCGAATTACTGGCTCCCAGTATATCCGTCGGCCGGTCGCAGTAAGATTCCGTCCCTGCTTCTGTGGTTCTTCGATTCGCGAGGAGGGAACTATTATCAAGAAGCGAACATCACCACAGGTGAAACGGTCCCGCAGCCAAATTGGGTTGACCAGACCGTGGTAGACTGGTTCACGTCGACCCGCACGAAGCTTTGCAGCCGGTACGGCAAAGACATCCCTTCTCTCGCTTTCGTTCACATTCCCGTCAACGCAATGCTAGCCTTTCAACAGCAGAGGAATGACACCGGTGTGCGCCCACACTACGAGCCAGGGATCAACGATGATGACCCGCTTGCGCAGCAAGGCCACTCCGAAGGCCAGGGCACTGCTGAGAACGGCGACACGCCGGTGTTCACATACCATGGCGAAGACGTGCCTTTTATGCGGGCACTGCTCGAGACGCCCGGCCTCATTGCTCTCTTCTCTGGCCACGATCATGGCGATGACTGGTGTTTCAAGTGGGATTCCAAGCTTCCTGGCATGGATTTAGTGGGCAACGGATTGGACCTGTGTTTTGGCCGGCACAGCGGGTATGGTGGATATGGATCGTGGACCCGTGGGAGCAGGCAGATCCTGGTGACGGAAGACTTGCTGAAGCATGGAGTGGTGGAGACCTGGAATAGGTTGGAATCGGGGGATGTCAGTGGAAGTGTGGTGCTCAATGGGACGTATGGAAGGGATCGGTACCCGACAGTACCGGATGCATGAGGTCGCCTGAGGTACTGCCGCCACTGCAACCCTCGGTCTTACCTACGCTGCAGGGTGGTGTCGCCTCGGATCAGCCCCTGCTACCGACTGACAGCGCGGTGCGAGTGCTGGGTTCGAATTTTGCCTGTGGTCGAAGTCGACACCTCATCACATCTCACCACACTGCGCAATCACGACATCCTGCCTCGGCTTGTCGTCGGATCCCGTACGGACGTTCTCGATCTTCTTCACCACGTCCATACCGTCCACAACCTTTCCAAATACAACGTGCTTGTTGTTCAGGAATGGCGTTGGCACGGTGGTGATGAAGAACTGACTTCCGTTCGTATTCGGTCCGGAGTTCTGTAAACCATCAGCCATGCGCATCTGCTCCACTTGGGCGGACACTCACTGCCATGCTCAGCAAACCCGCCGTGTCATGCCTTAGCTTGAAGTTCTCATCCGCAAACGTCTTCGTGCCGTAGACGCTCGCCGATCCTGTGCCATCGCCGTTCAAGAAGTCGCCGCCTTGAAGCATGAACCCTTAATCACTCGGTGGAATTTGCTGCCTTTGTACCCCTGTGGGCGGCCCATGTGGTTCTTGGTCTCACCAGTGCAGTACTGGCGGAAGTTCTCGGCGGTTCTGGGCGCGACGTCGGCGAAGACCTCCATCTTGATGCGGCCAAGAGGCTCGCCACCAAGGGTGATGTCGAAGAAGGTGATGGGGTTCGCTGCTTCCGCCATCGTGAATGAGTGTTGTGGTCGATACTACTGCATCGATATATGAGGATCGTGAAAGGGGAGTGCCTGATAAAGCCGTTGAAGTCTGAAACCCGCCGTGCGAGGCTGCGGTGTTTG
The DNA here is from genome assembly GCA_033119285.1 of Teratosphaeriaceae sp. CCFEE 6253. Lineage (NCBI taxonomy): Eukaryota > Fungi > Ascomycota > Dothideomycetes > Mycosphaerellales > Teratosphaeriaceae > Teratosphaeriaceae sp. CCFEE 6253. The sequence goes on along the minus strand of JAWDJV010000110.1, from coordinate 16,779 downwards.
GTTGCTTTGCAGTTGTTAGATAATCTTGGAGATATGTTGTCGACGAGTCATGCACCCTGACTGTGCATGGAGAGCTGATGTCTAGTCAAATCATGCCTCCCCACCAACAGGCTCATGGTGCTGTTCGTCCAGACGTGCCACAGCAGAGGACCATCGTACAGACTAAACGCGTCTCATAATCATCATCTCGACAATGGCCAGCTTCTTGGTCAAATCGATCGACCATGTCGTGCTCACTGTCAAAGACCTGGATGAGACTGTCGAATTCTACACGACGAAGCTGGGCATGAAGCATGAGGTATTCGCTTCCAAAGACGTTGAAAGGTATCATTGATCGTGTTGCTACAGCGAGCACCCCTTCACGAGATAGTCACAGCAATGCTCACCTCTGCCATCTGCAGACACGCTCTCTCCTTCGGCAGTCAAAAGCTCAACCTCCATGTCTCCGGCAAGGAATTCGAGCCCAAAGCAGGTCGCGTACAACCCGGCTCAGAGGACCTATGTTTCATCACGGATCATCCCATCGACGAGGTGCTGTCGACTTGGAACAGCGCCGGCATTGAAGTATGTCCGCTATAGGCCCAACGTGCGGGAAGACCAGCAGGGGGTAGCGCTGACCTTGAAGCCTAGGTTCTCGAAGGAGGCCAAGTGGTTGAACGCACCGGTGCTGTGGGCAAGCTGCGCAGTGTGTACTGCCACGACCCTGATGGCAACCTGATCGAGTACGTCTCCTGGCCTTCCAAGGCCATCATGGGCACTGATCTGACCTTTGCATCTAGAGTATCAAATTACGTTCAATAGGCTGCTAGGTCGGGTAGCTGCCTTCGCAAGACATGCAGCTTCGTTTCCATCTTTATGCTCGGCCAAGACCAGCCGCCGCTCCCACGCAGGCTCACTCCCGCATAGCCATCGATGACTGCCTCCGGCACCCAGCTGCCAATTGTCTTTTCCGGATTTTCGACTAGGACAAAGTCATACCCTTGCCAGAAGCCAGGACCGAGCAACGTGTCTTCGTCGTACTCCATCTTGTCGTATGTCCACGTTGGGTGTACCTCCTCCTGGAACCTGGTGACGCCGGTTTGGCAGGCCAGATTGTCCATGTAGACACGGACGCCGGAGTCTGGGGGTGCCAGCTGATGCAAAGCTTTCAAAGCACTGCCGCCCGGATAGTTCAGTCTCGACACATGTAGCAGTCCCAAGGAGATAGCGAAGGAGCCAGCAGTTGATAGCACCAATGCCACGGCCAAGACCTGATAGACAAATGACTTCGCTCGTCGGGTCCATATCCATCCTGCACTTGCAGATGCCACAGCAGTGAATGCCGGCACGCTGTATACGATAAACCTCCACTCCTTGTGGGGCAGCAAGCTGTATAGCAAGATGAATGCCAGATGCGGAAGCAATATGTCGAGACTAATCTGCTGCGTCGCTTTGGCACTGAGTGCCAGTGGCAGACACAGCAGCACAGTCATTGGGTTGAGTAGCAGACGTGGAAGAGCGTTCAGCAGGTAGTAGTGGAACGGGCTGGTGCCCCATTCGGAGGACTTGCCAAGGACAGTGTTGTAGTAGAAGCCCACCCACTCTGGCCAGAGTGGCCACCGCTGCCAGAAGAAGGAGTCGACCGATACAGTTGTGGCCAGGCCAATGACAGTGCCTGCGAGGCCTGCAGGAATGATCTCTTTGACCAAAGAGACTCGTTGCCGCGCGAGAAGGTAGAGCGTCTCACAAGCTAGTAGAATAGCAATCTCGGAGCGAAAGATGATACCGGCAATGGTGAGGAGATAGAGCGCCAGCCTTCTCCTTCTTGCACCTCGGGCCGATTTGGCGTTGACTGACTTGACTAGGATGAGGTTACTTACCGCCGCTGTCGTGAGCGAGAAGGCAAACATGTTCGGAAGCGGCCTTGAGGCGTAGTACATTACGTGGAACTGGCTGGCCTGCAGCAAGACATACCATGCTCCAGCGGTCTTCCCGAATGCAGTGTCAACCGCCGTCTTGACGCTGTACAACGCCGCCACGTTCACGACACCGAGAGCGGCTCGCACCACGAGTTGTGCAAGTCGGGGATTCGTGGTGACCAGGCTGAGGGTTCCCAAGGGCATTGTCATGCCGGCCAGAAGAGCGGCACCGATGAATGTCCTTGGTACCGATCCCGGGAAGGTGATGTGATCGTACTGCTGCATTGTAGTATTACTCCATGGCAGTCCGTACCGCAGTATGTCGTGGGTCGCCTGAATATTGAAAGACTCCTCCACCTTTGTGTATGGTGAGGCGTACAGGTGGAGGGCCATCACAGCCACGAGCAGCGCTCCCAGGCTGGCATCTGCAAGCGTTATCAGAGTGATGTCTGAAAGCAGGGGGATGCCAACGGTATGCATTAAGGGATGATAAAAAGTGATGCCCAAGCAGCGGAGCAAGATCGAAAGCAGGGAGTGGGAGCATACGAGTAGAAGCACATATACTGTGATGTATCACGCCGTGAAGACATGGAAATGACTTACCGTGTATCTTGCCCATGCTGACACTCGGACGAGGCAGGCCACTGAATACTCTGAGTTCCAGTGCCCGCCAAGTGTGATGCTGAGACAGACTCATGTTGCTCGATCGCCGTCTAGAAATCTGGAGACTTTGAGGTTGACGACAGCTTTCACCTCGGTGGCCGTCTCTTCATCCAGGACACCACCTCAACACCACGCCGCTCGGTTCGGCGTCCAGTACAGTGCGCAACACCTGACGTCCAAGATCTTGTGACGATATGGCGTCGCTTTTCTTCTTCAACTTCGGCGGCTTCTTCCAGGGTGAGATGCTACAGGGCGTCGATCAAGCAAGTGCGGTCGCTGACGCCGCACAGCCTCGATACTGGTCGTCAACGCCATGGCTGTACTCTCCGAAGATCGTTTCCTCGCGCGAAGTACGACAAGTAGCAACGCACGTAGTGGGGGAGTGGGCTGACGAGAAGAGCAGTCGGCTGGGGATCGGCGCAGAATGAGCCAGCCTTCGGCGGCATGCAGGACAACACGAGCGTCAAGGCCAAGATGATCAACCTGATCAACTCGGTCCGCACATTGATGCGGAGTACGAGTGGCCTGACGTCTCCACCCCCCCGAGAGCTAGGCTGACTGCGAGACAGTTCCATTGATATTCCTCAACGCCCTTATCATTGTCTGGGCCATCGCATTTGGGTGAGAGAGCGTTCAAGATGAAGAAGCGGAGGATCAGCTGGACACCGATTTCGGAGCACATCCTACAGCACCACCAACTCCAGTACCTCGCAGGCGGCCGAGCTAGAAATCTACTGTGGAGGAAGGACTGCCGGGTCCGGCAGGCCCAACTGCGCAAAGTGCCGGGCTCCATCAGTAGAGCGCTGATATCAATGCATACCTGCACGGCGCAGTGGGGAGGGGAAGCCGCGGAGGAGTGGGCTGGCGAGAGTGCTGCTGCTTGCTAGGTTCGACTCCTTACCAGTAGTCGATCTGCGGCCGCACGTAGATGGATACTGCTACTGTCGCCGAATAGCTAGGCTCTATCACAACGAGGATCGCTTCATCAAAGGGGCCCGAAGATCTAGTGTCCGCCCTACATTCCGTGATTACGACGTCGTAATGGCTTTGCGGTACTTGTATTACCTGGCTGAAGTCGCACTACAGAGGCAGTGCGCATTCTGTCGATGTTCTGAGCAGAGAGAGCACAGCACTACCACACAGCATCGACTTGGCTCATAGCCAGGTGCCTCCCGGCCTCCTCTCGAGACGATGCACTCAGCCATCCCAATACGTGCCTCTCTCCTCCAGCCCAATCACCTCCGCCAACACTCTAAGACCAGCCTTCGTACCCCTCGGTGAGCCATGGTGAAGCTTGAGCACAGCAAGCCTACCCAGTCCGCGCAGGAGCTTGTCTGGGCGGCTTAGACTGAATGCAAACTGGTCACGGCCCATGACCTGCATGACCAGTGCTCTATTCGCAGGACACACAAGGTCGTCTATGCAAGCAACGACCTCGTCGACCCAGCCCGCAGGAGCAGGATGCATGGGCATCATCCTGCCGCTGTTGAAGAATCTGCCAGTCAGCTCCAGGGTGGTCACAGATGCCTTGCCCGGCGGCAGGTCGCAATATGCCTTCCAGAAATGCCTAGCCACGACAGCCCTGAGTTTCTCGTCCCGAACACGACGTGCGGCGTCCGCTTTCTTCCGAACTTCTCGGCTATCAAGCCCGGCCTTGAGGGTCCTCTGATGGTGGCGCCGAAACATCTTCTGCAGCCTGGCTCCTCTGCACGCTTTGCACAGAGAGCCTCTCCCGACTGGGTCAGCCGCGGCGGTTGGTATGCAGGCCTTGTGTTGGATGTTCGGGCAGCGTTTGCAGATTATGTAGTCGTGGAACGTGCCCCGTGAGCCGCCCTCGCAGCTACACGAAACCCTGGGTGGCTCGATCGAGTTCATCCACTGCTGAACAGGGTCGTCGGCTTCTGCACGGCGGGGAACTATGCTTTTTTGGCTGTACGTGCCCGAAGCTTCGTGGACGATTATGACGGCAACACCCTTTGCTGTCCCAGCGCTCTTTGCCCATGGCCTCTTCGAGGCTACGTCGGCCGTGTGAGACGCAGCCGACGGCGCAGCCTTGAGCGGCACACCTCGCGGTTTGGACGACTGCCCCGGACCAGGGACCGTATCGGGCTCCTTCAGAGAGTTTGGGTCGGCGCGTTGGGTGAGCGATGCGTAGAATGCTTTCTCTTCGGCCACCTGTGCAGGCGTTCCATGAAGGCGACCTGGTTGGCTGACCTCGGTGGTCATGTCCTGCGATACAGCTGTGTCATAGGCCTCGGCACTCTGACCACCGTACGAGAGCGGCGCAGGTGCTGGTTTTCGGGGCGCAGGTGCCGATTTTCGTGGCGCCATGTGGTGCACCCTGTCCGCTCTGCCCCTCGTTCTCGAGCCACTCGCGCTCGTCGGGCCAGCGAACGGAGTGGAGGAGCCTTCGAGATGCCTCCCGGCGCGGCTCTTCTTCCCAGCGGCTCTGCGCGTCGCGATCTTGCACCTTTCGCATAGGTATCCGTACTTGTTATCACGCCCACATAACTTAGGGTGCTCCTCTCCGAGGATACACTTCATGTGAAGCCAATCCTCGCACTTCCTACACCTCACCAAGCTCTCTCCTTCATCCGGGCGCTTGCTGGCACACTCGCACCTTACCTCGACGTCGCCAGCGAAATCATCGCTCATGGGTCGAATCTGAAGACCAGCCATCTCTTGACAATCTCCGAGTTCTGAGTGTGTGTGCCGGCGCGGTCGATATCTCGGTGGGCGTGACGATGGAGTTGTGCACGAAGAAGTAGTGGCGTGTGCTAATGCCGCGCAGCTGTCCGGGACAACGTGTCTGTGTTGCGGCGGGTGATGTTATGGCTCGGATTGTTGTGTAGGTTCACGTTGCGGGGGCGCTCAACACCAGCTTGCGTCAGTGACGATATTTCAGATCAGCCGAGCGTGCATGTGACCAGGGGCGCCGGGGCTCAACTGTGAGGTGGGTGGCAAGCGAGATCGAGAGGCTCCGACCCGCGGCTTTAGGCCAGGGCGGAGATCGCAGTGTCTTTTCCGTATATCCGGAACCCGTGTCGAGCCTTTCCGTCAATGTCTGATGCCGTCTTCATACTCCGAACACGCGCAAAGTGTTTGCGAGGACTGTGCGAGTGGATTGTTGAGCCCCCCTGTGACGTTTTAGCGCTATGCCCATGCATTCATCTTCCTCGCGCTCCCTCCATATTCGCTAGGCTCCACTCGTTGTGTGATGTTTCGTAAAGATGCGCACATCGTCACCTGCTACCCACGGCCCGAGTCCGTCGGATGCGCGAACGCCAACGCCACGTGCGTCCTCTGATCCCCTTGCTCAGACTTGATGATGCGGAGTACTTGCTTCCACTGCAGAGGTTGGTCAGAAGGTCGTCCGCCGTGACTGTCGAGGTGTTAGCGAGCCGACCTTGAGAACGGTGCTCGGGACAGGCTTACCACTGCCCATCCATAGGTCCCAAATGTTGCGGTGCAGCAACGTCAGGAGTCAGGATGAAGAAAATGAGAGTTGACCAGATCTGGCAGATGGGAAATGTGGAATACTACCATTTGCAGCGCCCGCCTTGTTCTACAGTCCGCGATGTGCACCGGTATGCCTGCAGCCACCTGGCAGGCATATCAGAGACCGAAGTCTCACTGGCTGTCAGCCAGGGGTTTTGTGCCGGCTCAGTAGACAGCTAGGTACAAAGTCTGTACGCCAATGTGTATCGTCGCAGCCATCTTAGAGCGACACGGGAACGAGGCAGTAGGCGTAGGGGTGCGCTGGGCGGCAAAAGTGTTCCATGTCCCAGCCGACCCCATCTTCCTCCACCATCTCGGCACATTCGAGAGCTGGCCGCTATGAATTTAACGGGGTGGGCCGCGCAAGTAAGCGTCGGTAGTCGTTGTGTGTGACGGGCGCGCTGGCGGCATGGATGACGAAGTGAGGTGAAGTCCGAAGGCGTGCCAAGCGAGGAGAAGAGGAGAAGCGATCTCAGGCCATTCAGAGACGGGACGCACCTGGCAAGCGCAATCACATACCGACCGCCCATCATCGCAGCAGCGGTCCGTCTTCACTCGTTGGCCAGGTGCCGGTGTGGCTAGCCGGTCTGTCACGAAGAGACGTTGTCGGGCTGGAGCGGCAGTCTACCGGCCTCCGCCAATTCGCCGTCTCATCTTGCTTGGGAGACGACCGCAAGCACGACCGGCGCGAGCCAAGACGGTCACACGAACGGTCCAGAATGATAGCGCCAGATCGATACACCAGGTCTCGTGTCTAGAGATGGGCGACACTGGCGAAGGCATGGGCGACGGTGGCAATATCAGGTCAGCGCCTGCGACTTCCACGGAGATCTGCAATGCCAGGATGACTCTCAAGCCCACCTCGCTCTTCGACGAAGATGTCTCGAGCATGTCATCCTCTGCGACCGAGATATTCGATCCCAGCGAGTCGCACGGGACGTCCCACTGGGCGTTTGGGGCCAATGGTACTTGGGGTCGCCACGGCTCGTCAGAGTCCGCCATTAGCACCGGCATATCGTCCATCTGCTCCTCCATCCTGGCTGATGACAAGACGACAGACCATGCAAGATCAAGTAGTCTGTCCAATAAGCGCATGGCAGATGGCTCGCTCAAGCACGACCATCGTGTAGATAACAGTCGGGATGCTGAGCCTGCGCCGACGCCACAGTCCGGTCTCTCGGCCCCTGCAGCTGTGCATATCACGCAGTCGACGCCTCCCAAAAGAAAGGGCAGACCGCCCAAGGACAAATCGAGCACCGCGATTCCTGCCGCGAGGGTACGCAGAGCGTCAATGATCTCCAAGCTTCAAGATCGGGTGCGTCCACGCTCTGCAATACCAACGTCACTGCCGAAAGATGTCTTTGCAAGCGAGTGCATTGAAGCGGCACAAGCATCAAGACTTGATCCGTATGCACTGAACTCTGGCGAGCACCAGCTCCTTGCAGATCTGCTTATGAACAAGGAAGTCACGGTGTATCTGAACATTCGAAACGCACTGCTCAGACTATGGACGCAGAATCCGCTCTGCAGTATCACGGTCGAAGAAGCTGCAGGGTGTGCAAAAGAAGGTCGTTTCTTCGGCCTCGCAGAAGTCGCATACAAGTGGCTGGTGCGCAATGGCTACATCAACTTCGGCTGTGTGGAGGTACCACAGGAGCCATTGGCCATGAGGAAGAGCGTCAAGCAGAAGACGATCGTGGTAATTGGCGCTGGCGTGGCTGGGCTTACGACTGCACGACAGCTGGAAGGCTTGTTCGCGCAGAACTCGGAACAATGGACGGACGCGGGCGAACGGCCACCTCGCGTCGTTGTGCTAGAAGGTCGCAAGCGCATCGGCGGACGAGTGTACTCAAAGCCTCTCCGAAGCCAAGTGGTGGGCAGTCTGCCCGGGAACCTCAGGAACACAGTGGAGATGGGTGCGATGATCGTGACCGGCTTCGAGCATGGCAACCCGCTCAACACAGTCATCCGAGGGCAGCTCGGTCTTCACTACCATCTGATGACTGACGCACTCACGATTTACGACACCGACGGCAAGCCTGTTGACGAAGAGACCGACATGATCAACACTGAGCTGTATACTGACGTCTCGGACAGGACCGGCGAGTTCCGAGCTCTGCCACAAGAGCACAACACGTTGAAGGGCGATGAGGAGCTCATAGATCGGGCTCGAGATCCCATTGCTGATGGCTTTGAGGGGTTTAAGCTCGAGCCGCTCTTCCCGGTCGACAATGCAAAGCACCGCAAGCCCGTACTGAAGAGAGGGCGACGTCGAAATGCACCTCCTGGCACCGAGAAGCTGACAGGCAGAAGTCGAGTCATCGAGGAAAGCGGCGCAGAGCAGAGCGCTGCTCGAGCAGCAAAGGCGATGGGTTGGCGTTTGAGAGAAGGCGTTTCGCGAAACCAGTCCATTGCTCTCGACCGAATTGTACAAGCCAGTCTACACCCGACTCTGGGTACCATCATGGACGAGGCCATCGAGCAATACCAGAGCATGATCAACTTGACTCCGCAGGACATGCGTCTACTGAACTGGCATCACGCGAACCTTGAGTACGCCAATGCTGCACCGGTCTCCTCCCTGAGCTTATCTGGCCATGATCAAGACACTGGAAACGAGTTCGAAGGCGCGCATTCGGAGATCATCGGCGGGTACACTCAATTACCACGAGGCCTCATGAACCTGCCGACCAAGCTAGACGTTCGCTTTGGCCGCGTCGTGGACAGCATACATTACAATGACAGCGGCGACCTCGACGTTGCCACGAAAGTCGTATGCACAGATGGCGAAGTCATTGAGGCAGACGAGGTCGTGATCACGGCGCCGCTGGGGGTGCTGAAGTCTAATGCCATCGACTTCGACCCACCGTTACCGGGTTGGAAGCAAGGCGCCATCGACCGCCTAGGGTTTGGCCTTCTCAACAAGGTCAGTCCATCTCCATCATCACCACTTCTATGAGGCTGACAGTTCATCTCCCAGCTTGTTCTGCTGTATGATCGACCCTTCTGGGACGACAGCCGTGACATGTTCGGCCTGCTGAACGAGGCCGATCACCGCGATAGCCTCAATCCTGAGCACTATGCGAAGAAGAGAGGGCGCTTCTACCTGATATGGAATGCCTCGAAGATCAGCGGGAGACCGATGCTTGTGGCCCTCATGGCAGGCCACTCGGCGCATGAGGCGGAACAGACGGATACACACTCTTTGCTTGTCGACATCCAGAAACGCTTGAGCGACACGTTCGCACCGACCGTCGTCCCATCCCCAATGGAGGTCATTGTTACAAGGTGGAAGCGGGATCCCTTCACGCGAGGTACATATTCGTACGTGGCGCCAGAGACCCGGCCTGGCGACTACGACGACATGGCGGAGTCAGTCGGGAATCTTCACTTTGCCGGTGAAGCGACGTGCGGCACACATCCCGCTACTGTCCACGGCGCTTTCCTCTCTGGTCTGCGAGTCGCCGCCGACGTGATGGAGACTCTTACTGGGCCAATCGCACTGCCGACTCCACTCGTAGGACCCCCGACAGTCAAGTTCGCACCAACGCATCAAGCATCGTTCGACACGTTCGACAGCACACCATTGAGCGCCTGGAACGCGATGGCTCCATCTGACGAAGCAGTCGCGCGCCCAAATCTCGAGCCTCGCATCAAACAAGAGCACGATACAGAGGAGTTGGCGAGCGTACCACAGATACCTGGACAGATGTCGAACAAGAAAAATGGCGGCGCACCGCGCCACAGCGTGTGCTCCCAAGATCGTTCATATTGGGTACAAGCAGCTGCGTACGACTCGGGCGACCTCAGCTACGAAGCAGGGATCGTCGGCGCTATCTTGTCCCAAATTGGCGAACGCCCCACGAAGCCCACCAGACCGGGCGTCAATCCCTTCCTCCTCTACACCAAAGCCAAATGGGAGGCAGTGAAAGAGTACTGCGCTGCCGAGAATCTGCTTGCGGGCCGCGACATCATCCGCCGCACGATCGGGAAGTGGTGGACCGAGGCATCAGAGGATGTGAAGAGGCCGTATCTGGAGCAGAGCGCGGTGGCGCAAGAGCAGGCGGACGCCGTGCGCAAGGAGTGGGAACGGACATCGCAAGAGTGGGACGCCGACGCCAAGCGGATCAGGATGGAATACGTGCGCGATCATCCGCCACCGTTGGTGAGACCGCGCGAGAGTGGGGCGGAGGCAGTGGGTGTGAGTAAGAGGAAGACGAACGTCAGCAATTGCGTGGTGCTGGACCATGCTTAGACGGGTGGGATGACATGTCTGCACGAGGGTCCACGGCTGCATATTGCGGGTGGGCTAGACGGGGTGTGAGTTGTGCCAGAACATGCTGTGGCATTTACTGCGATGGCGCTCGAGATGTCCGGTGGCGGCTTCTGAGGATGGCGGGACGCTGTTCGACCGATTGGACTTGACGGCGATTGTGCATGTCTCCAAAGGGGGTAGAGTTAGCGAAATCGCGATGTGGCAATCGCTTCCAGAGAGTAGCTGCACAGATTCGCTTCGAGCGCACCATGGCACGCCCCGCGATTGCTGAAAGCAGAGCAAGCATGAGGACGGGGTGTGACACCTGATACTATACACATGATGAGTCCAGTCGATGACCGGTCAAATGCTACCCGCCCCCAATGATACGCTGGAGCTGGTATCTCGTCAGGAAACACCATCGCCATGAGCCCCGAAGCGTCGCCCGTCGCCGATATGCACAAGAAATCACGCTCGCCCACCTCCCACTCGCAGATCCCCTCACGCCAAACCTTGAGACTTCTTCCGGCCCAGACTGAACCGGTTCTTCATCTTCTTCTCCTCCAACGCCGGGTCTCCGTTCCGCTCTCGCTCCTTTGCCACGCCCTCATGCGCCCCACTGACGGTAGCCTGCCGCTGCGGAATCGCAGGCATCTTCTCGCCATTCCCCTCCTTGTCTTTGCCGAACAACTTCGGCTTCCCGCGCAGACTCATGCTCCCGTGCCGGAAGCGGCCCAGCGCGCCGCCCTTCTCGGCCGGCGCGGGCTCGTCGCCGCGCTGCTTCATCTCATTCGCGGCCGTCGTCTTGCTCTCCTCCATCACGCGCTTGAGCTCCTCGTCCTGCTTCTTCCACGCCTCGACGCGGCGCGCCGAGGCATCCTTCCGCTTCTGCTCCTCGGCCTTGATGCGCTCCTTCTCGGCGATCTTGCGCTGCTTCTCATCGGTCTTGAGCTCCTTGCGCGATTTGCTCGGCATGACGGGCGACATGGGCGAGGTCTGGTGGTGCGTGAGATAGGGTTGCGGCACAGGCGGGAGGCCGTTGTCGGGTGCTGTCTCGGCGTGTGCGACGGGGTCCATGAACTCCATCTTCTCGAGGATGGGCGTGGAGACTGTCTGAGTCTGCCGCAGGTCGGGCTTGGTAGGTGACAGACCATCCTTGAACGTCTCGGCGTCGGAGACACGGCTGGTCACGGGGTGTAGCCCACCCTCCGTCTCTTGCTCCTTGAGCACAGCTTCCAGCGTCGTCTCCTGGTAGAACAGCACGTACGCGCAAGCCAGCTGCTTCGCGTCCTGCAGCCCCGGTACAGGCTCGCCGCCGAAGAAGTTCATCACGTAGCTCTTGTCCACCGGCTCCACCAGCTCGTCATCGAAGAGCAGCCATCCTCGGTCCTGCGTCTTGATGATGCTGACGTAGTGGCCGTGGTAGGGCCCGCCTCCGATATGGACGACGACGGCGTAGAGTTCGTATATCCGATCCGAATCCTCGGCGTCCTCTGTTGTGTTGAAGAGGCGCAAGTGGAAAGGATACACTACCCTGTGGAACAGCTTCTGTAATCGCTGCAGGTCCTCGGTATACTTGAAACGCTTGAGGTGCAGTGCGAGGATGCGCGGTAATCGCTTGATCTTCATGCGCTTCTCGGCTTCTTGCAGGCCACCGCAGTTATCGCAGTGGAATTTGTTGCGCTCACACAGCATTTCCTCCTCGGAGAACTTGCGCAAGCACGACGTCACTGAGGTGTGCGCAGCGAGGTCGACAGACAAGTCCAGGAAGGCCTCATCTCGCTGCGACGTATTTTCGCAGGTCAAGCATCGCGTCTCCGACGTCAGAGTGCCCTCGAAGAGATCATGGACCCAGTGCGTGTCCAGCCCGTTCGATGGAGCCGCATGTGCACCAGCGACAGCCGACGACATCGCCGCCGCCAGGCCCTTCTCCGGCGCGCCACCGTTCGCCTGTGGTATCGTGACATCCAGATGTTGCTTCGAGAACAGCTCCACATTATCCACCACCTGATTCAGCAGTAGGTTGAGGAACTCGTGCGCGTCCTGGTGCATCGCCGAGCGGAACATCTCGTTGTCCCGCCGTAGGATCTCGAGGAACTTGTGCGGGCTCACAACGCCCATCCGCGAGTTGTTCCCGATGATCGCCTCGAAGATGTCCTTGAGCGAGGTGAACAACGACTCGTCCATCTGATACTGGAACGAGTCGCCGTTGACCATGTCCAGCACGGGGCCGGCCGCGAGCGCGAGCTTCTTCCTGAACTCGGGCGAGTCCTTGCTCTCCTCCGGCTTCGCGCCGCCAGGTGACGTCGGCTGCGCTTGCTTCCGTGCTGGGGAATTCAAATTGGGGTATGGTGTGACGCTCGGCGACCGCAGGCCCTTGGGCTTGCTGGTCTGTGGGCCATTGGCGATCTGGTCCTCTAGCGCTAGGAGGAAGGGTTGCGAAGGGAAGTTGAGCACGTTTTCCCGGAAGGGCGCCGAGTAGTATAGACATTGTATTATGGAATTAGCATAGCTGTCGCGCCTGCGTCAGCCGGTGTCTCTCCCTGCCCGTTGATCGCCGTCATGCGCTCGCCGCGTACCATGTAGACCCGTAGTTCTCAAAGCCAAAGAACTTGTCGCTCCCGTCGGGCCTGATGGGCCCCGACACATCGACCAGGTGCTTCTCCAGCGGTGTAGGGACCGGCGCGTTGGGGTCCTTCTTCGCTGCCTGCGCGATGGCCGCCGACTGAGGCGCCGAGCCAGGCTTAAGCCGTCCGAAGAAGCTCATCGTCCCGTGGTGAGTCTCGCGGCTCTGTCATGTACTGCCGTCCATGTGTATCCTCGTCTCTCGCGCAGGTGCTGCTGTGCCCGTCCTCTTAACGAACTCTTGCTGCGATCGGCCTGGCGCCGTCTCCGTCGACTCCTCAAGCGCGTGACCGTCAACGACGCGCAGCAATTGGGTAATGGATGTTCAGCCAGGCTCCTCAATTACAACGATGATTAATGGAAGTGAATATCAGTGTCGGGCAGGTCATGCTTTGGTGCTACTCCGGCCTAGATCGCCCTATAGGCGGCAGATAGTACTGATCATGAGTGAGGGGGAGTTCGCATGGGGAAGTACTTCGGGTCGTCCTAGCGCCCTCTAGCGATGCTGCTCGGCTGAATCCATGCAATCCTTGGCGCAGGGTCAAGTGGTGCACGGAGGATGTCTTCCGTGTCCCCACGATCCCGTCCGCACAATCGCCGCGAACCGCGGGCATGGAACACTAAGTTAGAGTGTTGACAGTGCCACGTGCAGTATTGTGCGACACTCCCCGGACAGTGGATCCTGGGATGCAGGTCGACAGACTGCGGCTCCCCGGAGATGCAAGACAGCGGAGTCACACGTGAGCACGAGGTCTGGAAGCATCACTGGCACGTGGTTCGCACGCGCTACTGCCTCTCCAAGCTCCTCCGCCCCTCATCGCCCTTCCGCCCAAAGCCCCCGAACCCACCCACGTCCCGGCGGAAGAACTTGCCAAAGCTCTTCAGGTTGTCATTCAGGCTCGCCGGCGGTCCCCCGTTCGCCTCCACCGGTGGCGGACTCGTCGCCCGACTCGCCGTCTGCGTCGTCACCGCTCCACTCCCCAGATGCGGGCTCGCGATGCGATCCCCAGCATCCCGGGCCGCATTCATCAACGCGGTGCCGAAGTTCGCGGGATCGAAACGTGCGGGTACTGGGGAGGGCGAGGAGTGCGCCACCGCGCTATCCTTCAGTGCCGCCAGGTTCCCCGTCGCTCCTGCTGATAGCTGCTGCGTCAGCTGTAGACCCGCGATGAGCGGATTCTGCGCCGCCAGTCCTTCATTCGCCGGACTAGCTTTGTGCGCATTGAACAGCTCGATCAGCGCACCCTGATCCTGCCTGCGACTGATCCCCTTCAGCTCGAGGATCTTCCGGAAGTTGAGCTCAGAGCGATCGCGGATGTGGATCAGATAAGCTTGCACCAGTCCTTCGGGAGGCGACGAGCGGACTTGGAGCGTCTTGAGCAGTGGGTCGAGTTTCGCGGTCGTCTGGCCCACGCGCTTGATGAAGGCCGGGTTGGCCAGCGTGCCTGGCTCTGCGTTGAGGGTCGCGAGATCCTGCAGGCTCTTCTTCAGCACGTACGAGTCGAGCAGCATCTGCTCTGCACCCGTCTCGGAGATGGGTTTGCTAGCGGCGATGTTGGCGATGTAGGTGTTCGTGATGCTGTCGACGAGGTTATCACAGTAAGCCCGTGCATACTGGGGCTTGTGCAGACAGCGCAGGATCTCTCTGCTGCGGTCTCGGACGCGCTGGACCAGGACTGCGACGTAGCTGCTCTGGTCGCCCACGGTGTCCATCCGACTCCAGGGCACCGCACGCATCTCACGCCAGGCAGGCTCGCAGTCGATCTCGGTCTTGTGGACGAGCGCTCTCACAGCTGCAGATGCCACGCCCATGAACGCATCAGCTTGGGACTGCATGTCGATCTTGTCGCGCAGCTCCTCGTCGATGCGGGATCTGATCTTCTCCTCCAGCTGATTAGTGGTGGTGAAGCAGTAGTCTGCCGTGTTGAGTATGATGACCGCGCCTTCGACCGACGGGCCGCCGGTCTTGTCCGCGAGGTGGTAGATGAGCACTTGCTGTGCGTAGGCATCCAGGTACTTCCCAAACGTCCGCGACAGCTCGAGCAATCTGCTCCCAGTCGACAGCTTTGCGCATTGAGCTAGGGTGACTCGATACTGGTGGAACAGCTCCGTCGAAGACGGGATGACGAGCTGCGAGTTGAACTCTTCATCGGGAGGCTTGATGGGTTGTTGTCGGTACTTCGGTATCAGCGTCGCCAGCTGCTTGTCCTGCGACTCCACCCAGATACTGAGGTACGGCTCGAAAGCCTCGGAGATCGCCTGGCTGAACACATGCCTCTTGTCCTCGCTAGACGTGACAGTGTCGAGTGATGACCGTGACTCACCAACTGCGAAACGCCGTTCGAGGCTGTGTTCGAAGTCGAGCGTGTCTTGCAAGCAAGATAGCAAGAGATTCACGTCCGGGGGCTGACCATCCGTCCTCCGCATCGACCGCTGCAGGATGCTCTTGTAATCGTCTCTAGTCGTCTCGCAGAAGGCGTTCGCGAGCATCTCGTTCACCCGCCAGCTCTGCGGGAACAGCACAGCGTGCTCCGCATCGTAAGTCTTCAGCATCCGATTGAACCAGCTGTACCGTCGGGCGATATTGTCCAGCGACCCAGCCTCGTCGTTCCCCCTAAACACCTGCCTATACTCCCGCAGCTGCGTGTTACAATACCACGTCACCAGCCTCGCCCGCGCATGGTCCCCCAGAGCATCCATGACCTGGCACGCCTCGGCCAGCATCCCCCTCTTCTGCTGCACCTCGCCCCTCGCGAACGTCACCTCGAAGTCCTCGCACACCTGCTCCAGCAGCTCGCGCTGCACGTCCGCGACGTTCTTGCTGAGCGTGGCGATCTGGTCGATGCTGCGATAGCTCTTGAAGTGCGCCATCAGCTGGATCACCGCCTGCAGCAGGTGCGCGCACTCCCGGTACTGCCGGCTCTCCCTCAGCCCGCGCAGCTGCTCGTACGCCGTGGTCAACATCTGCAGGCGCTTCAGCGCCGTCATCGACAGTGTCAGGTTGCGCTTCGTGCTGTCCAGCCGCTTGATGTCCGCCGTCATCTCCGTGATCGCGCGCTCCGTCGCCAGCGCGCGCTCCCGCACGCCCTCGATCTTCGCGAACAGCTGCGCCAGCTCTGCCTTGGCATCTTGGATGCGCCGGATGCTGTCCGAGTCTGAGCTCGTCTGGGCCGTAACCAGGCGGGAGATGTCGCGGTCGAGGGCATGTTGATGGGAGTGGAGGGAGGCGGAGATCTGGGGGACGGTGGAGAGGGTCGAGGGGTGCGAGAAGAGGGCGTTGAGGTGGTCGAGGGGGTCGTAGTCGACGCGGTCCAGAGGGTCGGCGGGCTTCGTGCCATTCACCTGCGGCATGGGGTGTGTACGACTTGTGATATGGGTGTACGCGCAGGATTATGGGGAAATTAGCTGGGCCGGTATCTTCGTCTGTGTCTCAAACCGGGTTGCGTGGTTGTCATCAGAGTCGTGAGACGTCAATGTCAATAGATGCATGCTCGCCGGCTCTCGACCAATGAGACATGGCGTAGCTGGCTCCGGCCTCACGTACATCAATGTGCACGGCTTGTTCAGCACGACAGCAGGAGGTGCAGTAACAATGGACACAGGACGCCGCGATTGCGTTCCGGTAAGTGGAGACCCTCCAACGGCAGATGTGTCTGGGAGAGACGATGCAGCAGACGCAACAACATAGCGTCACGCACCGATGCACCACCATATCAATCTCCGCAAGGTATAAGGTAGACTTCACTTTTTGATTTCGGCATTATCAACCCTACCCCCTCTCCAGCTCCTCCACCACCTCCCCCGACACCCTCCCCACTTTCCTCGGATCCTCCTTGGCCG
>JAWDJV010000109.1:0-38397 GCA_033119285.1 Teratosphaeriaceae sp. CCFEE 6253 | reverse complement strand
GCCTTCTACTGCCAGTCCTTCGGCGGCAAGTTCAACGACATCTACCGCTACGGCGCCGTGCAGGGCTGCAGCGAGCAATGGGGCGCCTTCTGGTTCTGCATGCGCAATCGGACGCTGCCGAGTAAAGATAAGGAGGGCATGATCCGGGAGTACTACCGCGAGAGGGAGGGACGAAAGAAGAGGGCGGTCGGGGGGAGCAGTGAGGATGTGTGGGAGTTGAGGACGCGGGCGGTGGAGGTGGCGTTTGCGAGGGATCCGGATGCTGAAGAGGGTGGAGGTATGGTGGAATGAGTGCGCATGTGCGAGGTCATTGAACTCGGAGAGCATCTGGAGCCAAGCCTGATGCGAGTTAACGGTTTGCTGCTGGGACTGCTCCCAGCGACCCTGACATTTCCTGCTCCTCCAAACGAGACCGGATCTTCGCCTGGCTCTCGGACCCATGCGTGCGGTACGGGTGAGCTTGCAGACCTCAAGTCGACGAGCAGACTCTTCACATCCTACGCCATGCACCCCGAAGCTCTCCGTTCTTTGCCCTTCGCTCTCCACAGCCTACCACGCGCCAACGTCAACGCCGCCGAAGCGAGCAATATGCGACACACTGCACCCCACAATCCCCATGCCGCACACATCCTCCCGAGCCCCAGGTCCAACCCACGCCGCCACTACTCCGTCTTCACGCCGCACAGCCTCTGCTTCTTCTTGGCCCGCAGCTTCCGCTTGATCCGCAGCATCTCCATCTGGTCCTCCAGATCCGACTCGGACTCGTCGTCGACGGCGCTCGGGGACCGTCTGCGCTTCGCCGCCTGCGTCGCCGGCTCTTCCGCGCCCGGTTCACGCTTCACGGGCGACGAGGATGCTCCATCGTCTCCGGTCAAGTCGATGTGACGGCATGCGGCAGGTAGGCGGGCCTGCGGCGGCGAACGCGAGCTTGGGCGACGCCGTCCTGTCGATCGACGCCGGCCGGGCGGATGTCGGGCGCCGGGCGGAGGTCGGGGGAGGGGCGGATACTGGGCGAGGGGCGGAGGTCGAGCGCGGGGCGGGAGTCGGGCGCGGGGTGGATGTCGGCCACAACGCGGCGTCAGTCGTGAGCGTCAGGCGCTGCTTGCCAGCGCTGAGCCGGTTCCGCCCCGTCCGGATCATGTCTTTCACCCATGCGTGGAACAGCCACAGCCGGCGCGGCTCGCTGATCTCCGACGGGAATTCTCCTGTGAGGTCTTGGATTGCGGTGTGGACGACGGCGTCGATGGCGGCTTTGTTTGCGGCCCGCAGCCTGTTCGTTACCCCTTCGCCTTGCAGTTTCACGCGGAAGCAGTTGGCGGCCTGGAGGCGCGCGTTCAGGTGGTCTTTGATCCCGGCAATGGCTTCCTCGCCTAGCCCGGTGAGGGTCTTCAGGCAGTGCTCATTGAAATTGTGGGTGTCTCTCACGAAGGCTTCCCAATCCCGCTCGCCCATGTCCTTGGCGTGCACGATCTGCAACGTCATGCTGAGGTGCGGTGCAGGCGGATAGCATATCTCCGCTTAGTGTACTTGGGGTCCAGGAGGTGCAACGGGGTGAAAGGGTCTGGATCGGAAAATACAGGGTGATGTGTGGCGAAGTCGTGGAGTGAGGTTCAGGACTGGTCGACTGCGCGTATGCTGATGCTCGGGCATGGTGCATACTGCTCGACCCGCGCCGCTGCAGCGCATTTGAGCATCAAGACGATCATTAGGGCCCATCTCCAGCGCCCGGACGGCCCTCTTGTGTAGTCATGGGTACCCAGACAGAATGATCTTCGCAGTGCGGGATGGGTCCTACGTAGCATACATCAGCATCGGCGGAGGGGTCTTGCCGTAAGACTGAGAGCAGTCTCGGACATACGATCGAGTCCGGTCTCACTGCTCCGCCATCGCACCGTTCACCACTCCCAGCCGCCTTCTCAGCCGGATCAGCGCCATCTGAACTTCTAGGGCCTCCTCGTCCTCATCATCTACCTCAGTCAGGCGTGCGCAACGCCTCCCTCCAGTGACAGCCACGGTCTTGTTCGCCCTGGGCTCAAGCCTCACTAAAGGCCCGGGCGCAATACCTTCCGCCATCTGGTCGATGGACCTTATCAGACGAGTGCTGGGTGGTGCAGTGGCTGCCCGGCGCTCTGCGGATCGTGCCTAGGCGGAGGGGAACCCTGGCTTGGCTCGCGGTGTGTTGGACGAATGCGGCACCACGGGAGCTGCAATCGGCACGGCGCTGGCTTCCTCCACTCGCGGTGCCGGAGGCGGGCCTGCGGAGAGGGCAGACGCAGCGCGGGTCTGTGCCATCTTGCTCGCACCATCACCGGCTGTGGCCGCGGTGCTACGTTCAGCCGACGCTCGCCCAGAAACGGCTGGTCCCTCCGCAGCCACCAGGGCTGCTTGGGTTGGCTGCTTGGCCGTTTGATGGCGAGCAGGCTTATGAACCCTCTGGGCCTCTCTGCTGTCGATCGGGACCGAGGCGGCTGCTGCACGGTCGGAGTTCCAAGATCTTGTGCCGCCGGGGCTCGGAGTATGGCTGGCTTGGTGCAGGCTGAAGCGCGCACCGTCTTGCTCGCCTCGGTTTTCCGCGCAACTTCATCGGACACCCGCTGCGTCAGTGGGAGTCTGATATGCCAGCGGTGCCGCGAATGGCCTTTTAGCCATCGCCTACATGACAGGCACGCGCATCTCTGGATCTTGACGAGTGTCGCGGCCGATGGAGACACAGCTCTTGGTTGGACACAGGGACTGCGCAACTCGCCTTTGAATGCTTTTGGGTCGGGATGGAGCAGAGCTGGTGGATCCGTGGATCGGGGCCGCCGTTGGATTGAGTGAGAATGTTACTGCTGCAGTCGGTGTTGGAAGAGGTTAGGTGAGCCACAAGGGGGATCGGCGAGCCATAACATGTCAAGAGCTGAAGCTAGTGTCAAAGAGAATCTTGATCCTAGCTCAGTGCCTTTCACATGCCTCTAGCGATCGCAGTGAACTCTTGTCCCAACGGAAGTGAACCATCCACCGTACCCAAATTCCACACTTCGGCGGCCGAGTCCCCATACCATTGACTGCAGCCGTCACCCAGCTCCGCCATACCACCTCCATCACCCTCTCAAGTTCCATGCCTACACGTCCTCAATACTCCATCAACCGCAACTTCTTCCCCACCTCCCGCCTCCTTACCACCTGCTCACTCGGGCGATCGGGCCCCTCCTCCTTGGCCTTGAGCGCCTGCAGCAGCATCCCGGCGTCGAAGAAGCCATCTGCAACACGAAAACATCAGCACAAAACATCCCCACCCCCCGAACCACCTCCCCCCATCTCCACCAGACGAGAGAAAGGAACACTTACAGCCGCCCAGCTCATCGTCGTCCTCACTCGCCACCCCGCTCTCCTGCCTCGGCTCCTCCTTCTTGACCGGCTCCCCCGCAATCACCCTCCCTCTGCTCTTCAACCGCGTCCCCTTGGGCCGCTTCTCCTCCGCCTCCCGCACGCGACTGGCGCCCTTATCCGCCGCTCCACTCGTCCCCCTCCTCCGCATCTGGCGCAGCAGTTTCCGCATCTCCAGGAAATAACTCTCAATCGCGTCGATATACCGCTTCGTCTGCCTGTGCTTGCTGCTCGCGCAGATCGACACCGAGCCGTCCTTGATGATATACCCGATCCCGAACCCCTCCGCGGACGTCGGGCCGAAGCCGAACTGGCGCAGCGAGGGGTTGCCGCAGTTGGAGGTGGAGAGGATGGTGTTGTTGAGCTTGTCCCAGCCCGGGTCGGCGAAGATGGCCGGCATGCTGGGGGGCTGGCTGCGGGGCGGGCTGCGGGAGGAGGGCAGGCTGCCGTCCTCGCTCAGCAGCAGGCTGCCGCGGTTGGGGGAGGGCAGGGTGGACGCATCGTGGGCCGGGTCGCGCTCGCTGGCGGGGCTGGTGTAGCCGTTCGTGCTGCCGCCGTCGCCGTTGCCGTTGCGGCTCGCGGCCTCCGAGTCGTCGCCGTTGAGCTGGCGCTGCCACAGGCACATCAGCGCGTACAGGTGGCGGTCCATCCCCTGCGCCTTGGCGCACTCCCGCGTGATGGCCGTATGCCTCTCGCACGCCTTCCGCAGCGTCTCGATCTTCTTGTCCGGCTGCGTATCCGCCCAGAACGTGCGCACAAACTCCACGCTCTCCGGCGTCACGGGCCGGATCGCCTCCGTGCGGCCGTGGAAGAAGGTCTTGGTCATGGCGGGCTCGTAGCAGCTCTCCATGCGGCCGTACATGCCGTAGTACGCCGCCTGGAACGCCATCTGGACAAACGCGTCCGGGGAGAAGCCCATGGAGGTGATGAAGTTCTTGCCGTAGTGCATGAACTCCAGCGTCTGGAACTCGTTCTGCTGGATCAGGTCCGCCAGGCGCGTCTCAGCGAAGCGCAGCGCGGTCGAGAGCTCGGGGACCATGTCCCATTCGAGTTTGTGGGGGGTGGTGCTCACGTCGCCGAAGCTCTCCGGGTCGCGCTTCGAGGGGTCCGGGGAGGTCGAGGCCCACAGCGACGGTGCCTGGCCGTTGATGCTGCGGGCGAAGCGTAGGATGGTGTCGGTGTAGACGTCCGAGGCGAAGCGCAGGACGGTGTGTCCGTCCACACCAGTGTGCTCGAAGTTGATCCCTGCGCTGCCGTTCTTGCACACGATGATCTGCAGCTTGTCGTACCAGCGGTTCGTGCACGTGCCGATCTGCACGCCGCGCTCGATCTCCGACGTGCCGCAGAGCATGTTCATGCAGAGGTCCGCGCCGCTCGTCGGCTCGCTCCAGTCGAGGCACAGGATGAAGAGGGCCGAGTCGACGATGTTCAGGCAGTCGCTGTTGTTAGAGCCCTCGTCCTTGCTCATCAGGTCGCGCAGGCCGGACCAGATCTTACGGCTCTCGGTGCTCAGGACGCCGAGGGCGCCCTTGGCCGCCTCGTGGACCGGGGTCTGCACGGCGTCGTCCACGATCACTTGTAAGTTGAGCGTCACGTCCTTCTCCGTCATGATCAGGTCGTGGTTCTCGTCGATGACGTCGAACCAGTAGAACTGGCCTCGGCAGAGCACCACGATGTGCTTGGCGTTGGCATCTTGGCCAATCTGGCAGCCGTTGTCCGTGGGTATGCGAGCTGTCCCGAACATCCGAGAGTACTGATACATGTCGAGCGGTTGTCCTCTGATCGTGTCCGGGGGTAGCTCCTCTTTCCGCACTGCCCGTACGAAGGATAGCGCCGATACCACAAGGGATGCTGCGCGCGTGACTTGATTGTTCCTGGCTGGTGTAGGGTCATCTTCGAGCAGGAAGAACGGATTGAGGTTGAGGACAACGGGGTTATCGAAGTTGAGGTATGAGTCGTACCCTGCCGACTGTCAGCCACGCTCCGATCCAGAAAGGTGACCTCGCCTACAGAACTGCTCAATGTAGCTGCTCTGGCCGGTAGCATACTGCTTCAGCTTCTCCTGCAGCTCCGGCCCATCCGAATGCAGGAACTCGTTAATAGCACGCTCGGTATCGGCGTGCTCGCGAGCCGTCTGCAGTGGATCCAGGGCCGCCATGTACTTCTTACACGTCGCCTCCAGATCCGGGATGGGCAGCTTGGGCAGCTTGTCCTGCGCCGCAAACGTCACGCCCGGCTTCGAATCCGAATTAGTGTGAGACGCGAACGGCGCGAGCTTGTCCTTGGAGAAGCTCTGCGTGGCCTCTTTGGCATTCGCCGCGGAGCGTTCGGCCATTGTGACCGAGTCCTTGCGGGTCGCGCGGGCGATGCGCTCGTCGATGGAGGGGATGGGGCGGACTGGGGACATGATGGGTGTGAGCATTAGCTATGCAGCGGGGAGACACGCGTGGCGATGGAGAGGCCACGCAGGGAGGTGCGGGAGAAGTAGTGGCAGTCCTGGTGGTAGTAATCCGGCATTGAGCTGTCTGATGTGGTCCAGAGGAAGGGCAGGTGTGGGCGGCTTGGACGTGTTCAGCGATGAGTTGTAATCCCAGGGCATTGGAAGCACCAGAGGGTTCCCCGCCGACGCTGCTGACGTTCGACCTAGGTCCACGTGGGTGCTTCACATGTGATCGCGAGGCTGCTCCTCCCCGGTTGTGCCTGGATAGCCGTTGCGCCGAAGCGGCAAAGGCCCGGCATGGTGTCATGCATGCGGTGCAAGGAGGCGAAGAGAAGCTGACTAACCTCAATCTGACCTCGGGCCAGACTCCGGCGGGTTGGAAGAGGTTCTCCTCGATGGCGTGAGGCAGGCGGGCCCACTACGGCGCTCCACCGGGGGGCGGCGAGAGGTGGACGGGCAAGAGGAAGAGGCGAGAGTTAGAGGGCTAAGCTAGGAGATGCGGCTTCGCGCAGTCGCTGCGGTGCTGGCCGGCAGGGGTAGCTACCTGGGGTAGGTAGGTATGCGATGGGGTGGGCTTCGGGGGTGCGGCTAAATGAACGGCAACGAGGTTGATGCGGTCGGGGAGGATGCAGCGAGGAGGATGAAGAGGCAGATGGGAAGGAGGACGCGACACGCGCCGCTTCGGCATATCGACGCAGAACCGAATCACAACAGGCGCATCCATCTCGAACCGACACCCTTCCAGTGGTCCGCGACGTGTGACGTTGTCTTTAGCATCCCGCTCCGGAGCAGCGGAGGTCTGATGTGGCCCGTGCGGCTCCCGCAGGCTTGCCTCTTTGAGCTTCCGGTGCTTCGGAGGCGACGCCAGGCATCTCGCGGCGCCAGCGACGATGCTCGACCCCGATGACCAACCTGCTGTCCGTCGTCCCCGACTTCGACACGCAGCCGTACACGCACATCCTGCCGTCGCTGGAGAAGGCGCTCGTGTCGACTGCGGATCTCCTGACGCTCGACCCGCTCGATGTCGCCAAGCGTGCCCAGGTGCCACCCGGGGAGGTGAGGAAGTTCGTCTCCGCACTTCTCGAGGGTCTTCACGGCTCTCTATCCGGGTGCGATGATGTTGAGCATGATGCGGACGGTACGGACGATCATGCCAGCCATGCGCCCACAACACGTGCCTTGAGCCACAGCAGGGCTATCAGCACTCTCGACGACACATTAGACCGAGCCTTATGTGGCGGACTCGCCGTAGGAAAAGTGACCGAATTCGTCGGCGAAAGGTAAGATGTGTCCCTTTCCAAATGGAGGATCATATCTGGGCTCACACGGCCCAGCGCGGCGGGCAAAACGCAAGTCCTCCTAACCCTCCTCCTCGCCGTCCAACTCCCCACCCCGCACGGCGGCCTAGGCAAATCCGCCCTCTACATCTCCACCGAGGCCCCCCTGCAGACATCCCGGCTCTCCCAAATCCTCGACAATCATCCAAAGCTTGCCTCACTCAGCCCCGAGGAGCGGCCCTCCCTGTCCCGTGTCCACTCCGCGCACGTCCACGACCTCGAGGCCCAGGACCACATCCTGCGCTTCCAGGTCCCTGTGGCGATCCGCCGGCACGACGTCGGCTTGCTGGTCATTGACAGCATCGCGGCCAGTTACCGGCCCGAATTCGATAAGGGCACCGGGCCCCGGGGCGCGGCGGAGGCGTTCGTCAAGCGCAATCACCAGGTCACGCAGCTCGGCGTTCTCCTCCGCGAGATCGCCGAGACGCATGGGATCGCGGTGGTGGCGGCGAACCAGGTCGCGGATCGCTTCGCCGCCTCCGACAACGCCCTGGCGCAGATCCCGCCGAGCCAGCAGACGCAGCGCTCCCGGCCCGCGTCGCCGCCGCCGTCTCACTCCCTCGCCAAGCCGCCGTCCGCGACGCCATCAACTCCGTTGCCCGCCACCCTGCCCACAGCGTCACAGCTGTCCACAGACGACCCCCTATCCCTGGACCACCAACACCGCTTCTTCACCGGCTGGGGCGACGACCCCCGCGCCACGCAGCACCTCAAGACGCCCAGTCTGGGTCTCGCCTGGACGAACCAGCTCGCGGCGCGGATCGCGCTGCTGCGGACGCCTGTGTATGAGGCGAGGACGCACACGCGGCCGGGCGAGGAGCCGGATGTCAGTGGTTGGGAGCGGACGTTCAATGTGGTGTTCAGCGAGTGGTGCGCGGGCAGTAGCACGGGGTTTGAGATTTGGGGGGGCGGGGTGCGGGCGGTAGAGCGGGGGGAGGGGGGCGGGGGTTAAGGGGCTTCGAGTCTTGATGAGAGGCTAGCAGGCAGACTGCGCTTCTCACTTTATGCTGCTCTCTGCGTTTTTGCTGCATGGAACAAGACCTGCCACGCGGATCCCGCACGCATGGAGATGGGCCTGCCATGCCAAGTTCGAAGTGAGCATCCCGCCCGTCGGTATTACTACAAATATGTTCTACAGAAGCGCATGCCATGCCATGCTATGCTATGCACCCAGCCAACCCCACACTCCCCACAACACCTACACCCACGATACCCGAATATTATTACCCTTCCATCCCGGCCCCCCACTTCCTCTCCCTCGACTCACTTAGCCATAACATCCACATACCGCCCCCCCTTCTTCTTGCCCCGCAGCGTGCCTCCCGCTTTCCTGGGCCCCGCCGCGAGCAAATCATCCAGATCCCCCCCCGCGCCGCCCAGCCCCGTGGCTGGCCGAGTAGGCGGGGCCCCCGAGGGTGTCCCGGCGCGCTCCCCGTTGACACCCGCAGCCCCGAACGGCGTGGCGAAGGGGGGGACCAGCGCCGCGCTATCAGGCGCCGCGGGCGTGGCGGCGCGCGAAGGCGGGCCGGAGCCCAGGCCCGAAGGCATCGTAGGCGGTGGTGCTGCGGCAGACCCAGATGTCGGTGGGCGGCTCCCGGGCCCCGACACCGCCGCGGCACTCGCAACGCGGCTGGGCGGGCCGGACGGGGGTCCCATTCTACCCGGCAGACCCTTCGGCGGTGGCGGCGTGGCGGCGGCCGGTGCCGCGGCCTCCGCGCCGCCTTTCTTGTTCACCCACTTCTTCAGCTGCTCGTCGTAGACAAACGAGCTCTCCTCGCCGAGCTTCGCGCGGATGGGCTTGTTCAGCTCGGCGGTGGGGTCCTTCTTGAACCAGCCGCCGAGCCAGCTGCCCGACGCCTTTTTCTGGCTGCCGTCTTTGCCCTTGTCCATCTCGGCGTCGGCCTCGGCGGCCTTGCGGAAGGCTGCGTCGGCGGCGCGGTCGGCTTGGGATTTCTTGAGCGCGGCGGCGCGGGCGGGCATGTCGTCGTCGTCGTCGTCGAGGTCCATGATGCCCTTCTTTTTGGCCTTGGGCTTGGGCGTGGGCTCCTCTTCGGACTCCGGGTCCGGATCAGGCTCGTACGGCTGGTACGAGGGTGGTTCGTATGAAGCCCCCGGGGGCTCATACCCGCCACCCTCGGCATCCGCGCCATTGAGCTCAAGCCCGTTGATCTTCGGCCCGAACGCATCCTCGCCATCGCTGTCCCCGATTGACTGCGGCTGCTGCAGCGGCGAAGGCTGGTACCCATACGGACTCGGCTCCTGCGCCAGACTCGGCGTCGGCTCGTAGCTACCCTGGCTGCCCGGGTCCTGCGCCGAGCCCCTCCTAGAAGCGGACGCAGAGCCGTAGGGGACGCCGTAGTCCGACGCGGCTCTACTCGCCTCGGGACGCGGCACACCCAGTCCGCCCTGCAGACCTAGCCCCTGCGGAGAGGGCGCGTATCGCGATGTTACCGATCGCGGCGCGGAGAGCGGGCGCTGCTGATGCGGGTCCAGCGCTGGTACGCCGAGAGTGCGCGGGACGTCCGGCGGACTCATCATGTCCAAGCTCTCGACCGGCGACGACAGACTTGACGCCAGCTGGGGCGTGTATCGTGACGCGCCCGCCTGATCTATCGGCATCGGCTTCTGCGCGGTACCGTACCCCGGCGCATACCTCCCCTGCGGCGCAGTGGATGGCATGAACGACGCCATCGGCGCCGGACCAGGCGTGGGCACCGCGTTACCACCCATAGCCATCGGATTGTAGAGATCCGTCCCACTCCCACTTCGACTGATCTCCCCACTGACCCTGCCGAAAGGTCCGCTCTCGTCCGCAGCCGTAGCCGCAGATTGCGCGCTGGCAGCCGCCGCGTTTGCATCGTCGTCTCCGCTCACAAATTTCGTGAACCAGCTCGCCGCTCCACTAGAGACGTTTTTCATCGCCGGTCGACTGAACAGTCCGCCTTTGCCCTCCGTGTGCGGCGCCTGGCTCAGGAAACCGGTCAAATCCGCGACTGCCTGCGTGAAGACCGGGTGGTAGTACTGCGAAGGCCGCGTCGTGCTCGTGTACGCCGTGGTGATGTGGTCGCAGTACGCCTGCGCCCTAGCCTTCAACCCATGCGCGGCCAGCTCTTGCGCGTGCAGCAGCTTGTACGCCTGCAGATGTGGTATGTAGGGCACCGCGGGACTCGGCGTCGCGAGCGTACACGCCCACTCGAAGATCTCCGTCAGCAGCACAGCATCCATATCCCCGCCCGGCCCGATTGCTTCCGCGCTCTGATGATCAGCACCCAGCAGCACGAAATGCGCTTCCGCATCGTCTGCCCCGCCATGTTTCGCGAACTGCCGCGCAGACAGGAAGCAGATCCCCGCGGCCTCCATCCTCCCATACCCACTCAACAGCTTCCCCAATGCGACCAACGACGGCCCCGCACCCGCCGTCCGGTTCCCCACCACCAGCCCCAGCGTCTCCCTCGACTGATCCAAGCCCTCCAATGGGTTTCCGCTCGCCACGCCGTCGCTCTTACTCACCATCTGGAACCCCGCTCTTGCCGACGGCGGCACCAGCTCATCCACGCAGTCCTCGCTGTTGCCCGCGAAGACCTGGTAAAGAGCGGCCAGACTCCGGCCTTCGGAGCCTATGCTCTGGACCTGCGAGCGGACAAAGGCCTGCACGATCTGCTTCCAGAGGTCCGGGCCCATGGTCGACGCGATGAGCATGGCGTGGCCCCAGAGCCGCTTCTCCTCCGCGAGCCAGACCGCTCGCTCCCGTTGCCCTTCGAGGAGCGCCTGGCGGAGCTGCGCAAGGACTTGCTTGTCAACACCCTCACTCAGCACCCCGTTCGTCCCGCCCGCGGAGACCGGGGTGTGAAGTTCCATCACCTGCCCCATCTGCGCCAGATTCGGCAGCAACAGCGCCCTCACCTCCTCCTCAAGCTTCGGCGTCCCTTCCAGCACACCGTCATGCTCGACAAACACTCGCATGACCTTCCACAGTAGAACCTTCTCCTCGCACCGCTTCTTCACTGTCCCGTCTACACTGAAATCCATCTGCACCCCTTCGAGCACGCGTTCAAGGTCCTCAATCTTGCCCCCAAGCCACGCTAGAACTTCCTTTTTCCTCCCTCTTCCCCTAGCCGCAAGAGGACCAGGGAACTTGGCTTCCCGATCCCCCATCGGCAACACAGCGCCCGCATCCTGGACTCGAATGTCTCCGGCAGAGCACTTGACACTCGGCCCTCCCTGTCCGGAAGCATAGAAAGGCGTCTGCCGCGGGAAACTCGTCACGATGGACCCCGCGGCGTTCCAGCTGAACATCGGTGCGCCCTTCCACCGCTGAAGCGGGTCCTGCGCGCGTGCGTCGGCAGGGGCGGCGAATATCAGATCACGGGAGAATTGGCGGCGGTGCGGCAGCATCGTGCTCTTTCTCTGCTGCTGCGGTGCGACGGGCATCGACAACGCCGCCATGGGATTCGGAGCATAGTGTCCTCCAGCCGCAGAGGTCGGTCGCTCAAGCCCACCCATGACCGACCGCGCTTGCTTCATCGTCGAGCTCGGACTCTGTGTCCGCGGTCTCGGCGGAGGTGCTTGCGCCGGCTGCTGGGCATGCACTCCGTCTCGAGGCGCGTACCGCGACCCCTTTCGCTCCGGCGACATCCCCAGGGATCCTTTCCTCTCCGGACTGAGACCCACAGCACTTGCCAGACTACCGTTGGTGCGCGGTGGACTCATAGTGAGACCCCTCATCTGCGCCCCACTCACCGGCGGGGACATCGGAGGACTGGCTCCCATCCCCATGCCGCCCGAAGGCAACGGTGGCTGGGGCTTCTCCGCCCACGCCAGCGGTGAGCTGGTGCGGGGCGCGAAGTGGTGCGCTGCGGACGGCCCTCTCCCAGACGGCGGCGGTGGCGGTGGTGCGACCGCGGCAGCAGGAGCGGGCGGTGGGGCATGCTGCTGAGGTGGCTGGCGTACCTGAGACTGGGGAGCAGGCGAGTACCGCGCCCCTCCTCCGGCCGCCGCCGCTCGACCCTGCGGCACAGGCGCAGGGGAGTACCGTGCCGGTCCTACAGGTGTAGGGGGTGTATGCTGCACGGACGGCATGCCCGGCGGCCGATGTCCCGAGTTCTGTTCGGGCAGCAAGGGCATGCGATCCGGTTGCCGCAGTCCTGCGTACGCTTGCGCTTGTGCGGCGTGCTGCTGCTGCTGGTACTGCTGCGCAGACTGCGCGGCTGGTGCTTGCGGATGCGTCCGCGACGGCGGGCCCATCGTCCCGGGCGTCTGCGGCCCGGGCGGTGGGTGCTGTGGGGTGAACGCCGAGGCTGATCTCGCGCTCGGTGGTCCAGGAGGGAGTTGCGTCGGAGGCGAGCTGACACCTTGCTGCTGGGGCTGCGGCGTATACGCCCGGGTCGGCCTCGGCTTGGCAGTCATGGGCAAGTCCTCGAAGAAGCCCGAGCCGCCCGCTTTCAGCGTTGTCCGTGCGACGACCGCACCGGCACCATTGGGCGGTGCAGGGGTGGCCGATGAGCCCTGACTACTCCCGCTGCCCGGTCTCGGCATCGATGGAACACCTCCGACCGCACCCGGCCCCTGCCCCGGTGGCCCACCCGACTGCGCCTGCTGCAGGCTCGGTGTGCCGAAGCTACTACTCCTGGGCGGCGGTCTTGGCGCCCCGGCCCCTCTGCCCACAGCCCCAACGCCCCCAGAACCGTCCCTCGCTCTCCGGGGTCTGGTCTTGACGACCTCCATGGGCAAGTCATACGGGCTCTGATACCCCGCCTGCCCCTTGTCGGCAAAACTCTGCGCCGTCTGCGCCGGGGGTCTCTGGGACTGCTGCTGCTGCGGTTGAAACTGCGAGTGCGTGCCCCCGACCGGAGGGCTGGGCTGCGTGTTCAGGATGTCGAAGAGGCCGGTGTCCGGGGTCCCGACCGAGCGGCCGTGATGCTGTTGGGTGGCTGAGAAGGAGGAGGGGGCGGCGTAGGGGTTCGGACGAGGCTGCTGCTGGAAGTTCGTGGGTCGGTAGGAGGTGGTGCTGCGGGACTGTTGCTGGGGCTGCTGCTGCCGACCCTGTGGCTGCGGCTGCGGCTGTGCCGCCTGCATCTGTGCTGGCACCGGTCCAGCGAGAAAGTCGTCCTCATCCTCTAGCAAGCCATCCTCATCTTGGTCCCCAAAGAAATCACTAGGATCCAGATCATTGCTCTCGTCCAACAACTCGTCGTCGTCCAGTGCCGCCTGCCACGCACTGAGATCATCCCCAGTCCCACCGCCACTCATGGCCGACTCGGGCGCACCGTCAGGCGCATTCACGCCCGGGAAGTCCTGCGTTTGTGGGGCTTGCTGGGGAGGGGAGCCGAGGAGTTGGCTGAACGCATCATCATCGCCATCGGTCGCTGACCATGTTGCAGCGTCGGTGTCGGTGCTGATCTCGGGCTGGATCTCGTCTGCGATCTTCGCGTGGTCGTCGAGGAGTTCGCCAAACGTCTCGTCGTCTTCCGTGCTTGGCGGTATCGCTTCTGTCTCCGCTAGAGATCGCAGCTCCCGTCCCTGAAGCTGTCGCGGCGGCTCGGTGAAGTTCGTAGTGAAACTCCGATCGATATGCGGGTGCTTCATCCCGCTTCTGGGGGCCTCGACATCTCTCTCTGGCGACGCGGTCTCCTCCCGGCTATATGTGACCATCGGCTCCGTCGTCTCGAGCATCGGGGCCAGCTCCTCGGTCGTTGGTAGTACCTCCTCGTCTTCCAATAGTGGCGCGCCGGGCTCCTCGTCGATGGCGGCCTCGAGCTCCGTCACCTCGCCTTGGTGCTCGTAGCCCAACCCCAATCTCCCTGCTCCTGGTTCTCTCTCGTCATCATCATCTGCGCCAGGCACATGGGTGTGGTCGGTTTGCTGCACGCCGCCCCCCTCCCCCTGCACCCCTTGATCCAGATGAGGCATGAACTCATCCAACTCCCTCTCCTGCTGCTCCACCGTCTTCTCCGGCCCCCCAAACACCCGCTCCTCGGGATCTCCGTCCTCATCCCCAGACTCCACAGGCGCAACCCCCTCAGAATCATGGTGCTCGTGCCGCCGCACGGGCCCTTCCGCAGTGGCGGAGCTGGAGGCGCCAAGCTCGCGCTCAGATGGCGACGCGGCGTGGTGAGCGATGGAGAGGGTGTGGGAAATAGAGATGGCGCTGCCGCGTCGGAGCTCGCGTACCTCCTGGTCCTCGACTTCGTCCACATTGTCGTCCTCATCATCATCGTCGCTCTCATGCTCTGCCTCTGCTTCGGCTTGTTCCTCCGCCTGAACAGGGAGGTGTGACTGAGGCTTCTTGGGGGTCGCGTCAGGGTAGCGCGCATAAAAGTCCTCGTCCTCGTCCTCGTCCTCATCCTCATCCTCATCCCCGTCCTCATCCTCATCCTCGTCCCCATCCCCAGTTCCATCCCCGCCTTCCCGTGCCCGTTCCGCCCGCTGCATTCCTACAGCCGCAGCAGCCGACTCATGAGGCCGCAGCGCGGGGTTCCAGGACGCGGACTGCGTCTGTCGGTCGGTGGCGGCGGTGGGGTAGGCGGAGCCGAAGTTGGGGTAGTCGTCTTCGTCGTCCATTGTGTGTGAAAGGAAGAGATATTACTGCTTTGGGTTAGGGGTGTTAGTAGGGCAGGTATAGGTATAGGTGGTCTCTTGGAGCGCGGCCGGGGGGTGATGCGGCGGGGTGGTGAAGGCGGTGGTGGCGCGTACAAGTACAGAGTGCTTCGCTCAATGGTACATTACGCTCACTCGATCGCGACGGCGCGAGGATTGGGAAAGGAGAGAAGTGGATTCATTGATTGATTGATAGAGATGTCATCTCGGGAGTGAGCAGGGCCGCGGGAGTTGCCGTCCGCTCGCGTGGCTGCCCGTCAATCAATCAATCACATGCCAGAGCTTGACCAAGGGACACTTAATCGAGTTGCTGCTGGTCAGCAGCGAGGATTACCACCATAAACCCACCACCAGCACACTTCGCCATCTCCACCGCCGCCACACGATGCATCATGAACCCCACCAACGGCTACCGGAAACCAGCGCCGGATGCCTACGCCGACGACGACGACCTGGACCTGGACCTCGATGAACTGGACCCCGCGACCTCCTCCGCCCCCCGATCCGCGCGGCGACAACGTGACTACGGCGTCCCGCTCCGCCCGCTCCGATATGGCGGCCGCCGGCGAGCACGGGAGGACGATGGCGACGACTTGGAAGCGCTGGTAGACGGCGACGAAGACGGAGCGAAGCACAGCGAGGAGCAGGAAGGCCTGCTGCCTAATGACGTCGGTGGAGGAGGCGCGCGCCGGTTGTCTCTCAACCCTG
Organism: Teratosphaeriaceae sp. CCFEE 6253; assembly: GCA_033119285.1. Lineage (NCBI taxonomy): Eukaryota > Fungi > Ascomycota > Dothideomycetes > Mycosphaerellales > Teratosphaeriaceae > Teratosphaeriaceae sp. CCFEE 6253. The sequence goes on along the minus strand of JAWDJV010000109.1, from coordinate 22,947 downwards.
GCGACTCCCGCGCGCGGCGGAAAGGGGGACTCTGGCGCTTCCTCCCTTTCAGAACCCGTGGGGGTGGTGTCGCCTTACCCACATCCCTCCCAACCACCACCACCAACGACGAACACCACTTGGCGGCCCGCATCATCCCCGTCGCCTCCCCCCCGTCCCCCGGCTCCCGCTACCCCGCCAACGCCATCAGCAACGCGAAGTACACCCCCTGGTCCTTCCTCCCCCGCACGCTGTGGAACGAATTCAAGTTCTTCTTCAACCTCTATTTCCTGCTCGTGGCGCTGTCGCAGATCGTGCCAGTGCTGCGGATCGGGTACCTGAGCACCTATGTCGCGCCGTTGGCGTTTGTCATGGCCATCACGCTTGGCAAGGAAGCGCTCGATGATTTGAGGCGGCGGAGGAGGGATGCGGAGGCTGATGGGGAGGGGTATACTGTGCTGAGGCTGGATGAGAATGGGGCAGTTGGGAATGGGAAACGGACTGCAGGCGGTAGAGGGAAGATGGGGAGGGCGAAGAGACAGGGGAAGGGGAAGAGAGCGCGGGGTGAGGAGAGGTTGGCAGATGCCGAGCAGGAGGAACTCGAGACGGAAGGGCTGGATGCGCCCTCCGCGAGCGTGACGGAGATAGTGAAGACGAGCCGCGAGCTGAAAGTCGGCGACGTGCTCGTGCTGGGCAAGGATCAGCGCCTTCCGGCCGACGTCGTGATCCTCAAGAGCTTCGCCACCGAATCACCTCCGCCCTCCCAACCCACCTCCGCAGACACCACAAACCCCGTGAATCACCCCAGCGATCCCTCCCTTGCGAACTCCAGCATAGCCTCAGCCACCCACCTGCACCTCCACCACCAAGCCGCAGCCGGCCTCCCTCTGGAGAACGCGACGACCTCCGACGACCCCTCCGCCGGCGGGGAAGCCTTCATCCGCACGGACCAGCTGGACGGCGAGACGGACTGGAAACTGCGGCTCGCGTCCCCGCTCACGCAGAGTCTACCGGCGGGCGAGTACGCGCGTCTGCGCATCACGGCCGGCGCGCCGGATCGGCGGGTCAATGAGTTCGTCGGCTCCATCGAGCTCCTGCCCAAGCAGCCTCTCCGCAGGGGCGGGGCGTACGACCCGCCGCTACCTTCGACCAACGGCCCCAACACAGGCGCGGATGCCGATGCGGAAGGGAAGCAGACGCGGAGCTCGCCGCTGACGATCGACCACACGGCCTGGGCCAACACGGTCCTGGCCTCCAGCACGACGGTCCACGCGGTCGTGATCTACACGGGCTCCCAGACGCGCGCCGCGTTGTCGACTTCCGCGTCAAGGTCCAAGACTGGTTTACTGGAGCACGAGATTAATTCGCTGACGAAGATCCTGTGCGGGCTGACTGCGCTGCTGAGTCTGGTGCTCGTCGTGCTGGAGCGCTTCGAGACCGCCGGCCCCTCTGGTCCCGCGAGCACCGACACCAGCGCGGTGACGGCCTACGCGGTGGCGTTCACACGGTTCCTCATCCTGTTCTCCACTATCGTTCCGATTTCTTTGAGAGTGAATCTGGATATGGGGAAGAGCGTGTACGCGAACCTCATCCATAGGGATGTCGGGATGGCAGGGGCGGTGGTGCGGACGAGTACGATACCGGAGGATCTGGGGAGAGTCGGGTTTTTGTTGACGGACAAGACGGGGACGCTGACGCGGAACGAGATGGTGTTGCGGAAGGTGCATGTCGGGGGTGCGCTGTTTGGCGGGGAGGAGGGGGTCGGGGAGGTCGGGGCAGTGGTCCAGCAGGTCTTTGCTAGTGTCGGAGAGGATAGCGGTGAGCTGTGGACGCCTGCAGATGGACTAAGCGGGCAGGGCATGAGTCGCACGCGGAGAGAGATTGGGGGGCGGGTGAGGGACCTGGTCGTGGCGCTGGGGGTCTGCCATAACGTCACGCCTACCCTTGAGGAAGGTGAGGATGGCACGACGACGACGGCGTACCAGGCCAGCAGTCCAGACGAAATCGCCATTGTGCAGTGGACCGCCGCCGTGGGGCTCCAACTCGCGCACCGAGACCGCCGCAGTATCTCGCTGCAGTCCACTCACTCCGGGCGCACGGTCGTGAAGGTCGAGATCCTGCACGTCTTCCCCTTTACGAGCGAGAGCAAGCGCATGGGCATCGTGGTGCGCTTCCTCCGGCACGCGCGCGGGAAGGTGGTGGGGGACGAAGAAGGGGAGGTCGTGTTCTTCCAGAAGGGCGCGGATACGGTGATGGCGGGGATCGTGGCTGCGAATGACTGGCTGGAGGAGGAGACGGGGAATATGGCGCGCGAGGGGCTGCGCACGCTGGTCATCGGGCGGAGGAACTTGAGTGGGGAGCAGTATGCGGCGTTTCAGACCGCGTATAATGCGGCGGCGCTGAGTCTGAGTAACCGCGATGTCGGGATGGCGAGGGTCGTGAAGCAGCATCTGGAGCACGATCTTGATCTACTGGGTATCACGGGCGTGGAGGACAAGCTGCAGCCGAACGTCAAGCCCAGTCTGGAATTATTGCGGAATGCTGGGATCAAGATCTGGATGCTCACGGGCGACAAAGTCGAGACGGCGCGGTGTATCGCCATCTCCTCCAAGCTCGTCACGCGGGGCCAGTACATTCATACGATCGCCAACCTGACCCGCAAAGAAGCCGCGCTCGACGCTCTTAGCGCGCTGCATTCACATACGAATGCCGCGCTGCTTATTGATGGGCAGTCCCTTGCGCTCTACCTCGCGCACCACCGCGATGCCTTCATCCAACTCGCTGTGCGACTGCCGGCGGTCATCGCATGTCGATGCACACCAACGCAGAAAGCCGACCTCGCCCTCCTCATCCGCGCCACGACGGGCATCCGCACGGCCTGCATTGGCGACGGTGGCAACGATGTCTCCATGATCCAAGCCGCGGACATCGGTATCGGCATTGAGGGCAAAGAAGGCCGGCAAGCCTCCCTCGCCGCCGACTTCTCCCTCACGACCTTCTCCCACGTCACCAAGCTCCTCCTCTGGCACGGCCGCAACAGCTACAAGCGCTCCGCCAAGCTGGCCCAGTTCGTCATGCACCGCGGGCTGATCATCAGTGTCTGCCAGACGGTCTTCAGCGTCGCGTCCGCGTACGAGCCGGTGGCGTTGTACCGGGACTGGCTACTGGTCGGGTACGCGACGGTGTACACCATGGCGCCCGTATTCAGCTTGGTGCTGGATCGGGATGTGGATGAAGGGCTCGCGAATCTGTATCCGGAGCTGTATAAGGAGTTGACGGCCGGGAAGTCGCTGAGTTATCGGACGTTCTTTGTGTGGGTCGGGATCAGCGTGTATCAGGGTCTGGTCATCCAGGGCGGGAGCGAGGTGCTGGTCCCGGAGTATTGGTTTGGCGGGGGGCCGGTGGGAGGGAAGGGATCGACGGAGTCAGTGGGGTTCAGAAGGATGGTGGCGGTGAGCTATACGGCGTTGGTGGTGAACGAGATTCTGATGGTGGCGTGCGAGGTCACCACGTGGCATCCGGCGATGGTGTTCTCGATCTTGGGGACGGCGGGGGTGTTCTTCGGGAGTCTGCCGCTGCTAGGGGGCTACTTCGATTTGGGATACCTGCTGCACTTGGCATTCTGGTGGAGGACGGTGGCCGTGGTGGCCGCGAGTTTGATCCCAGTCTACGCGGGCAAGCTGATCCGGAGGAGGGTGAGGCCGCCGAGCTATCGGAAAGTGAGGGGTGTGTAGCCCTTTGCGTATGGCTATCTGGCGATATGCTGCGTCCCCAATGCCCGTGTCGTCGGATGTCCTGCAACGTGGACAAAGGCTCGAATCCCTTAGCAGCCGGTCGTTGGCTATGGCATGGCGTGACGCTACGCTGTGCTCGATTTGGATGGACGCTATCATGGCTCCTCAGCCTCCATGCATCTGGACCCCCCAAAGAACCAGTCTGACTTGTTGCCTTTCTTGAGAGTCGTAATCACTCGCAGCAGCAACACAAATCGGTCCTCGAGAGCTATATGCTTGGTCCGAATTGACGACCTCCTGGCCTACATGTGCTTCTGTTCGCTCCATGGACCTGCTCTTTGCCAGTACGCAGGCAGGTATGTGAGGCTGAGCGGCTTGGGCTGAGTGAGGCCTCTGCAAGGTGTAGTTATCCGGATCACAGACTAAACCTATACTGCTCTGTGGCTTGAGTGCTGAAACTGACGCTTATGCAGCTTCCCGTACGCATTAGCAACACGTCTTTTCTCTTTCTACGCAGTGTGCCTATCTCTATCTTCTCTATACACTACGTAGTATCGTAGAGCGTTACATACAGTCTACGCCTACTGTCTTTTGCTTAGGAGCGAAGGTAGCCGTATAGGGCCTTTAGGCCCGAGCAATTGCGGCCTCCGTAGCGGCGCGGCAGCGCTATTCGGCACTCCCGATTCAAAACCTACTGTGGCTTTCCTGAGTCTGTGATCCAGATAACTTGAACTCAGAGATGCGGACGATTGGCTGCGAGATGCATCAGTCCCCCCAGACGAGTGGCTGGCCAGTCAAGTCGGGTGATGTGATCGCTTGTGTAGCCGGGTGGCCAGGCTCCGTCGTATTGAGGAAGGCTGCCTCGGACGGGGATCGCTACACCCTCGTCGTGCTGGATGCGAGGATCACACACTTCATCTCCGCCATCAATAGATCCCGGAGTCCCATCTCGGAGGATTTCTCGAAATGGTTGCACGACCTCAAGTCCTCGATACCGCAGGCGGTTCAGACCTTCGTCTTTGTCTAGCCGGCCGGCTCGTTGCTGCTCATCCTAGGCTTCTTTGTTGCAAGTCGCGAAGGCCGCTCACGAGCTTACGACGGGCCGCTGTCGCAGGCTTCGTGAAAGTGCGGCAGCTACCACTGCTACTGGTATCAGCAGTGTGCGAATTCCCACTAATACCCACCCAGCGCTCATGACGAGGCTGATCAAGCCTTTCACCTGAGGGTCCCTACGCCGCCGTCCGTCCTCTAACTGATACGGCACTGTATGAGCGAGAGCGTGCAAGATCACGTGGTGCTCCGGATTCAGAGGCGTTGTGGTGCTACATACCACAGCGACGACAGGGTGCAGAGAGAGTCAAGGAATGCGAGACTCTCCTGCACAATGGCAGGCGACGCGCGGACGCTAAGCAAGGCGACTCAGCCGGGCCCGGGGGTGGCGCGTGGTTCTGACCGAGGGCCGAGGAAGAGACCGTGGCAGCCTGTTCAGAGCGTAGGTGACGCAGACAGCTCACACATAATGAGCCGGGACGAAGGCCTGTACGCCAGTGATATTGTACATGCCGCCCAGCTCTCTATTGCGTCGCGATCGAATGCGCAAAGATCTGCCGTTTCCGCTCGTGCACAGGAGTCTCGTTCTCGGGTACACCAGGGATCTTCTTCTCCAGTTTCTGTCATGGATGTGTCAGTCGTAGAAATAGACCCAACGCCATAGCGTGCCAAGAGAGAAATGAGACTGCGCATACCAGCTTCTCAAACACGCAGCTGTTCAGCGGCCGCTCCCACTTCCGACACTGCCATAGCTGCTGGTTGTTGTTGTCCAGGCACTCCCAGTGTTGCCGGAACTGCTCGAGGCAGGATTTGTTGATGTCGTCTAGTCTGTCCACAGATACAATGTCAGCATACCTTACCAACGCCGACTTACTCGGCACGACCACCCCGTCCAGCACTCAATAGAGGGGGGCGTTACATACACACTCCCCGCACACCGCGTCACCTTCCTCCCCTCCCTCATACACTCCGTCTCGCCCTTGCCATTCGACTCGGTCTTGCATTGCATGTAGTCATCGTTGTAGGCTTTGCACCGTGCGCCGATGAAGAAGGACGCGGAAAGGAGGGGCGCGGAGGAGGAGCCGATCTCTTGGACCTTGGGGATTGAGTCGGGGAGGGGTGTGGTGTCGATGAGGACGTGTTGGTTGAAGCTGGGGAGGACGTGTCAGTAGAGGAGACATGGCAGGACCGAGGGGAGCTTGCCGTGGCTGTCTCGCCGACATAGTCGCGGTAGAGTCGGCACAATGGCTTGAGGAAGATGAGGTGCAGTCAATGGAGCTGGGCTGGAGAGGCCGGAGGAGATGCGGAGTGCGGAGCTTGCCGATTGGATCGTGCCTGAGGAGCATCGGATAGCTTGGCGCGACTTCGCGTGTTCAAAGCAGGTGAACTTCGCCGCAACAATAGCGTGTGAAGATACATTGACGGCGCAGGCATAAAGCTCATCGCCTCCCACGAGGATCACAGACCTCCAGACACTCCGACACACACGAATATCGGACGGAACGATGAGCACCGTCTTCGGCAGCTCGCTGGGCTTCGGCGCCAACAACAACACCACGTCGAACACGAACACGGGAGCATCGCTCTTCCAGCCGGCGTCCGGCACGCAGACTGGCCAGTCGCTGTTCAGCAACCTCAACTCGCAGCCCGCAAACACCAACACATCAACCGTCTTCGGCAACAACAACACGCAGCCCGCGAACAACAACCGCTCGTCCATGTTCGGCAACTCTAACACCACTGCCGGCGCAACGACCGGACAGTCGCTGTTCGGGCAGCCCCAGCAGCAACAGCAGCAACAGCAGCAGTCCTTCGGCAACTTCAACCAGCCCCAGCAGCAGACCCAGCAACCCTCGCTCTTCGCCTCCCAGGCCCCGTTCCAAACCTCCCAATGGCAACAGCAGCCGCAGCCCCAACAGCAACAACCCTTCAACGCCTCCCAGCAATTCCCTCAACCCCAACAACAAGACTTCGCTCTCTCCCAGCTCCGCGCCCACGGCCACCCGGACCCAGCCCGCGCGGACTCCCAACCCATCCTCGACGCCGCGGGCACCCTCCTCCGCAAATGGGACCCCCAGTCCCAAGACTCCCTCCTGCAGACCTACCTCTACAACGCCGTCGCCCCGACCTACGCGCCCTTCTTCTCCCGCAACCCGGGCGAAGACGAGAAAGCCTGGGAAGAAGCGCTCTCGAACGCGCCGCCGCCGATCGAGGCGAGCAGTGAGGCCGGCGCGGGCGTCAAGTTCGTCCCCGTGTTGGTGAGAGGGTTCTGGGATTTAGGGCAGAGGGTGGAGTACCAGGCGCACACGGTCAAGGCGATGATGGAGCGGCTGCACGAGATGAAGAATTCGCTTGAGGCGGTCATGGCGGCGCATGGGCAGCGCATCACGGCCGCGCTGGAGGCGGCGCGGAGGCGGCACGCGATGCTTGCGCAGCGGACGCTGAGGTTGAGCGTGAAGTTGCAGGTTTTGAGGAATCGCGGCTATGCGTTGGATACGCAGGAAGAGGCGCTCCGCAAATCCCTCCTCACCCTCTCCGCGAAGGTGAGCGATCCGCAGTTCGCGGCCCGCGAAGAGGAAATCTGGGCGCGCATGGTGGCGTTGCGAGAACGCGGCAGGTGGCTGGAGGAAGAGGGGAGGAGACTTGTCTCGCAGGTCCAGGAGCAAGAAGTGGAGGGGTCGGGCGTGCCGGAGAACGTGGTGGTGGCTACGCGCAAGATCCTCCGGGACTACGACGCGCAGCTCCGGCACCTGGGCAAGGAGCTCGAGGCGGTCCGAGGGGAGTTGGGGGGTTGGGAGGCGGGGCAGAAAGGTTGAGCGGTCGGAAGGGGTGGGTTGACTAGTGCGCGTATGCGATGCGGTCGTGCGATCCCGACCACCTGGGTCAGGATGATGAGACTGAGCGAGGCTGAGGTACCCGCGGTTGTCCTGGCGTACTCGGAGTTGGAATTCATCCCTCTCACGCGGGCGAGAGTATGGAGCGTACATAGCGCGGCGTCGATACCTTCCATGGCGACAGAAATTCCAGCGCCGTCTTGCAATTGCCTGCGAAGGAATCTTTCCCGTCCAACACACGGCACGTGATGATGGGAAATATTGCCTGGGTGCATATACTGCACGGTCCAACTTGAATTTAGATCTCACCGTTTCAATCTTCAGTCCACCTACATGTACGCATCGCCTCTAGCTTTCACCATGTTACTCTGCGCCATCGCTCCCTGAACGGCAGCATCCACTACTCTACGACCCACGCTTATAATGCGGGACCACATCGACGGTCGTCCAGGGGGGCTATGTGACTCCACCTTGGTCTACTTCAGCCGCAGGATCACTGAGACGTTAGGTGGCAAATGCAATGCGATAACGGGCACCTCGCATTTCTCCCACCACCATCAGTAGGTACTATGAACGCATTCTCGTGCTTGGAGGTGGACGCAGTGCGCTTTCATATCTCCGCTGTGTATTTCTCCCTCGTTGACCGCAATATCCCGGTTACTCCATCATGGACAGTCATCAACAGCTATCGCAACATGAGCTAGAGCAACACCGGGCGTCGACGCGATCATTGCTTGGTAACGACGACACGGCCATCGTCAGCGAGCACGAGAAGCACCGTACGACCGGCGAAGTCCGTTCCGCCGGAGCTTCTTTGCACGATGAATCGGAGACCGAAGGCAAGACCGGTCGGCGCCGCCAGCTTCAGACCGCCATTGCCAACACTTCCAGGTCCATCTGGAGATGGCGCGTCTATACCACGGTTGCCATCGCCTCCGCCGTCCTCCCCGTCATATGCCTGATCCTCTGGTTCGTGCTGGTGCGCTTAAGAGGAGTCCGCGCAAGCTTCTCCTCCTTCTCGAGCGAGAGGATCGGTGGCACATTGACGCAGTCTCAGGCGAAGGCTGTGGACGTCGTATGCAGCATCGTCATCGCGCCAGTCCTCATTGCCTTGCTCAACCATTTCTGGTTCGCGATGGCCCGCGTCGCAGCTGTGAATGAGCGTCACTCTCGCCATGCCAACGCAGGCGTGCCACTTTCAACACTCGCGGTCGTGAGCAACTCCTCATCGGGCAGCTACAGGTTGACGACCACGTACACCCTGCTCCATGGGAAGAGCTGGAGACTAGCGCTGCTGGCCGCGCTCATCCTGCTCTCCGCCGTGGCGAGATCGGCGTTGTCGAATCTCCTCGCCTACGAAGCTTTCACCGGCTTCGCCCACGCCCCCTCGGTCGCCCGTCTGCGCTACCTCGCGGATCAAGCCATCTTCACTGACCTCCCCGCCGCCACCCGCTCCGATGAAGCGGGCATCGCCCACTCCGGCTTTCCCGGCTTCGACCACGCGAATCCCGCCCAGCAGGCCGATGTCGCGAACCAGATCACCGGCCTCCTCACCAGTCTCAGCTTTCAAAACGCCAGCGCCAAACTGACCGACGGGGCATACATCCACGCGAACGTGACGACGGACTCCATCGTCAGTCTCTTGCCCACCGTGGTTGGCCTGGACAACATCCCCGGCTATCGGCTCTCGTTACAGTGCAAGGCCCACACGCCCGAGCTGATCAACGTGACCGAGATAGGCGCTTTCATGTCCTACCTCGACTTCAGCAGCGAGAACGCGACGGAGGTCGGGCCAGCACTCTACGGGAGCTTCTACCGCGCCGCCTTCCCGGGTCTGGCCGATCAGCTCATGCTCGCGGGCTCCAGCATCGCGTACCAATTCGCGGCCTTCTCCCCGATCGACAGCGTCTACCTGGCGTACCTGGCCCCCGGCAACCTCAGCGGGACCAACCACGCGTCCTCCTACGGCGCCATCACCCCTCGGGCGCAGAACATGACGGAGCAGGGCCGGTTCGGCGCCGGCGGAGTCCGATTCGAGGGCGATCGCGCGGTGATATCCTTCTGGGGAATCCTGTGCGGCGTGTTCCGGCAGGAGGGCCTACTGAACTACACGCGCGTGGGCACGAACAAGTGGAACCTGTCTGCCTCGGCCTTTGGGCACGAGGCCCGCGTCCAGCCCTCCTCGCTCAAGTACTGGCAAACGTACCTCAACTACCACGCCCCGAACTCCTTCGTCTCCGGGCTCGGGCCCGCCCTCGCCCTCTCCGCGCAAGCACCGCTCGCAGATGGCGGTCAAGCAGCCATCGCGGATCTCATGGGGACCATCGCCTACGAGACCCTCGCGCAGAACTACCTCTACGCGGAGGGCGAGACGCAGCGGACGCTGTATGAACTCGCGGCCAATGACCCCGCGCGGGACCGCACCGAGTACCACTACTCGGTCGACGGGACGGCGAAGCGCGAGCGCTACCGCATGACGTACGTCCCCGCGATCCTGCTGACGGGGCTACTGAGTCTGCTGCTTGCGGCCGGGGCGGCCGTCGGGATGGCGGGGTCTGCGGCGGGGACGCACAGCGCGAGGACGTTTCGCGACGTCGATGCGGTGCGCTTGGTGGTTGATGCTGTGGAGGGTTTGGGGGGGCAGAGGAGTGGGGTAGGCGACGAAAGGGCTGTGAAGGGGAGTGGGGCAGGGGATGGTCTGGAGGAGATGGCGGAGAAGTGTCGGGTGCGGTATGTACAGACTGTGGAGGACGGCGAGGTGACGATCAAGCTGCGGCGAGTCGATCGAGCGGGCTGAGCTGGGACCGAGGTAGCGACAACGCGACGTGCACGAGATCGTTCGGGACCGCAGCTGACGATTGCTCGCGACCGTCCCGGCCTTACCTGACATCGGCGACGTTGGATGGTGACACAAGCGATCTACGGACCGTATCACCTGGATCCTTTGGCGCAACACCTGAGCGCTAGCAGCTGCCTCCTCCCACAACTTGGCGGACGAAGCCCCGCAGCTCCAGCTGTATCGAGTCACCACGCCACCCGTTCACGACTCACTAATCGCATCGAGATGCCGAGGGAGATACCGTCCAATGAGTGACGGTCGGCGGGCTGAAGTGCGTCGTCCGACGTCTTGTCTCGTTCATCTCCTTTCGGGAGCTCACATTAGAGTCAGCATCCGTACTGGGCCACCGAGGCAGACCTGCACGGTAACCCGGCCAGATTCAAATCGTTCGCGGAAGGTCCATTCTTCTGCTACCTGCCGTCCAGGTGGCACAGGTAGCGCACCTCGAAAAATGTTACCGATCGGTGGAGACATCTCCAATGCAAGTGGCGGGAACGCAAAGGATTCCTCAGAACAAGTCACCGATTGGCGCGACAGACTCAAGCATACGCCTCTATCTACAGGCGAGCCTTGGGCTGCCCTCTCGACAGGGCATAAGAGTCCCAATCCACTTCCTTCACGCCGCTCTGGAATTGTCTCAGGCCAAAAGCGGACTCACTCTGCTGCGCCATCATCTCCGAGAAGGCAGACTTGATGCCGGCCATCTGTGCATCTCTGCCCGCTTCAGCCCACCCGAGCCTCACCAAGTTCTTTGCCAGCGTCGAGGCGCGAGGGGCACATGCCCGCAGGCCGAACAAGTACGCGTCCAGTGCGGCAGGCGCTTCCGCGGCGCTCTTTATGACCAGCGCAATCTTGCCCAGCCGTCGTAGCTCCTGCGCCGCCATCGGCCGCGCAGAGAGCATCGCCTCGCGCGCGAGCGGGATGCCCAGCTCCTGGATCACGTACTTCGAGATGGTGGCCGGCGCCAGGCCCAGCCGCACCTCGCTCAGTCTTAAGCTGGCGTCCTCGACCATGAGCCGGATGTCGCACGCGAGGGCCAACCCGACACCGCCTCCAAAGGCCGCGCCTTGCACACACGCGATGGTGACCTGCGGCGCGCGGTCGATGGCCTCGAAGAGACGGGTCAGGCGGGCGAGCTGGGCGTCCGCTGCGCTCGTGCTCTGCGCGACGGGCGAGGAACCCTTGCCCAGGTCCATGCCGGTGCAGAAGAACTTCCCGTTCGCTGCAATGGCTATCCGGGTGATCGACGAGTCGGAAGCGGCGTCTTCGAAGACTTTCGTCAGCTGTGCGATCATGGACTCGGTGAGCGCGTTGCCGTTGCGAGGCCGGTCGAGTACCAGCTTCAAGTTCGTCCCACTCCTGTATATCTCGAGACCTTCTCCAGATGGTTGTGGTTTCCACGTCAAGCCAGGCGCTGCAGGTTTGGGAGTTGCTGCTGTCGACTGAAGTGTACCACTACCAGTGACAACAGACTCTGCTTTGCTGAATAGTGCAGCACCAGCCCGGCTCGAGTTCGGAATCGACAGTTCCCTCGTGATCCAGTCACCGATCCTGGCGAGCTCCGCAAGGTCGACGCCCGTCTCCACGCCCGCCTGATGCAGCGAGTAGACCAGGTCCTCCGTCGCCACATTCCCCTTGGCCCCCGGAGCGTACGGACAGCCTCCGAGGCCACCGACACTGCTATCGAACGCGCGCATCCCCAATCGATACGCCGCCCACATATTCGCGATGGCCTGGCCGTAGGTATCGTGGAAGTGGCCCGCCAGCCGCGCAATCGGGATGCCCGCGTCCACCAGATACCGCACCAGCTTGTCGGTGTCGGTCGGCACGCCGACGCCCACCGTGTCGCCCAGGCTGACCTCGTAGCAGCCCATGTCGAGCAGCTGGCGCGTGCAGTCGAGCACGGCCGCATGCGGCGTCGGTCCGTCGAAGGGACAGGCGAACATGCACGAGATGTAGCCGCGCACCGCCACCCCGCTCGCGCGCGCTTTGACTGCCACATCGCGCGCCCGGTCCAGGCCCTCCTGCACGGAGCACCGGATGTTCGCTTGGCTGAAGCCCTCCGCGGCGCTGACAAAGACGGCGACCTCGCGGACGTGGCTGCGCAGCGCGATGTCCAGGCCCTTGAGGTTCGGGATCAGGACCGTCGTGCGCAGGCCAGGATCGGACAACAGGGACTGGATGCGCGGGTCGCTCAGCACGGCGCGACAGTCGGCCAGCTGCGGCACCGCGCGAGGGCTGACGACGGAGGTGATCTCGACGTGCCGCAGCCCGGCCGCGTGAAGTCGGCGGATGAGGTCGAGCTTGGTGGCCGTGGGGATCTGGGGCTGGACGTTCTGGAGGCCGTCACGGGGTCCCACCTCGACGATGCGGACGGCCGGCATGCTGCACAGGCGCGATGGAGAGTGTAGTCGTGAACCAAACGGGACCAGTGGCTTCCAGGCCTTCCACGTCCAAGCCATTGCTGTCAGACAGCATTGTAGTGTGAGGGATTCCGGCCGTGGGAGAAGCCGGCTTCCGTGTCGCGGGCCGGGTCATACCGGGTCTGGGAAGGAGTAGGTGCGCTCGGCCACAATATTCATGATCTACCGCTATAACCGAGCCCGCGGTGCAGGCGGCTCTAACAACGCCATCGCAATCTTCTGCAAGATGTGTTTCTGCAACTTGCCGCTCCCGGTCTTGGGAAAGTCCCCCCCCACGCCCCGCTCACCGAGCCAGAAAACGTGCTCCGGCGCTTTATGCCGCCCCAGCGTCTCGCGTACCCAGACCGCGATCTCCGCCGTGCTGGGCCGCGGTGCCTGCTCCGCTTGCCGCACGAACGCGACGACCTGCTCGCCGAACTTGGCGTGCGGCGCGCCCACCACGGCCGCCTCGGCGATGCTGCCGTGCGATTGCAGGCGCTCCTCGATCTCGGTCGGGATGATGTTCTCGCCGCCTGTGCGCGAAGTGTTAGCCGAGGATTGCCCTTCCCTTCACAAATGTGCGATTGCGTTGGCGGTTTACCTCTGATGATCATATCCTTGATCCGTCCCGTGACGCGACAGTAGCCGTCGCGGTCGATGACGCCCTCGTCGCCCGTGTGCATCCACAGCGTTCCGTCCGCGTCCGCGCGCATGGCCTCGTGCGTCTTCGCCTCGTTCCTGAGATACCCCTGCTGGAGCGCGTACCCGCTGGTCAGGATTTCCCCCGCGATGCCCCGGGGCACGATGTGGCCATCGCCATCCACGATCTTCGCCCCGGTGTGCGGGAAGACGGTGCCCACTGTCCGCAGACGCCGCTCGAGCGAGTCCTCGATCGAAGTCGCAAACGTGACGGGGCTGGTCTCGGTCATGCCGTACGCGATCAGCACGCTTCCGATGCCCATAGCCTTCTCCATCTGCTTCATCGTCGAAGGCAGGACGGGCGATCCGGCCGCCAGCGCGATCCGCAACGAGTCCAGCCTGCGCCGTCGCGTCGCGAGGGCGTCCAGCTCGGCGCGGAACATGGTCGGCACGCCGTAGAGCACCGTGCACTGCTCCGCCTCCACCGCCGCGACGACGGCGTGCGCATCGAACTGCTGGGACGGGAACACGATGGCGCTGCCGTGGGTCAGGGTCCCGAGGAACCCCATCGAGAGGCCGAAGCAATGGAATAGTGGCGCTGGACAGCAGACGATGTCGTTGGCGGTCAGGACCAGCTTGTCACCGACGAATCTCGCGTTGTTGATTAGATTGCTAGTACCGCGTGAGATACATCTTTCGACCACGGTCGGAGACAACGAATCTAAGGGTGCCTTACATGTGTGAGAGCATGGCCGCTTTCGGGGCGCCGGTGGTGCCTATACGACTCAGTACGCACCTTAGGGAGTCTAACTCTGTAGAACTTACCCGAGGTGAATTGAAGGTTCAGGGTATCGATGGGCCGGACGAGGGCCTGCCGCTGACTCAACGCCACCTCGCTCAGGCGACTCGCTTCTCCTTTGCGGAAGAAGGCATCGAACGAGGTGACTCTGTTGTGCGGGTAGTCGCTGTCGTCAAAGAGGATGACTTGCAGCGGCCCCGCGGCATCCAAGAGACGGTCCAGGTGCGGCGTGACATCTCGTTGCGTCCCGGGATATCGCGCGGCGCAGAGCAATTTGCATTCTGGTACCGCGCGTTAGCGTCGCAACTTCCGATGAGCGCCTCGCACAGAGTCCGCTCACCGCTGAACGTGACCGCGCTCTCCAACTCCGTCGGAGTGTAATTGCAGTTCAGCACGACCACCGGGCAGCCGATGGCCGCCGCACCGAGGAGCACGTCCAGATACTCGCAACAGTTACCGGCGAAGATGCCCACGCTGTCGCCATACTGCAGCCCGGACTCTAGCAAAGCCTTAGACACCGTCTTGCTGCGGAGATGCAGGTCGCGGTAGGTCCTCCGTAAGTTCTGCCAAGGGAAGACAACGGCGGTGCGATCGCCGTACAACCTCGCCTGGACCTCGACCAGGGCGCCGAGGGTGATGGTCCAGAGGGATTCGTCCGTCGGGCCATACACTAGCGATAGATTGTCTGAGTTGCTCGTGGTCGCTGTCATCGTGGCCCTGCTCGGCTGGGTCCGGAGTAGAGCTCCCGTGCGAGGGAGACGGTGGGCGAGGCCTGGCAGTCAGCTCTGGCGTCCGAGGTCCATCTTCATTAGCCAACGGGGCTGCATAGCACGGCATATCCGCGCAGCGCCAAGGTCATCCCGTAACTCCCACCTCTGTACGCGGCGATGCGCGTGCCGTGCGTGAGCCGGGTTCGATACCGTGCCACGTGACGTCGCTCCCGCGCCGGAGCCATTGCGTGAAGTCGGTACATGTAGGCATAGCAGAACCGTACGCACAACCCCAAGGCGGAAATTCCAGCGCAGTGGAACAGCAGTCATGTCGCTCTACAACGCCTTCCCGGTCGGCGAATCGGCCGCCCGGCTCCGGGGTGCCCAGTTCCAGGCGAACCGGGAGGCGTGGAAGCCGCTGATGGCGAAGTTCGAGGCGATGTCGCAGGCGGCCATGGCGCAGGGGGAGGAGCGCTATGTGCGGCGGCATCAGGATCGGGGGCAGATGCTGGGTAAGATGGCCATGTCCATGTCCATGTTGACGCGGTCGCGGAGAGCGGCGGGATCGTCTGCTGATGGGATTCGTCCGATGGGATAGCCCGGGACCGCATCTCGCTCCTGCTCGACCCGGACTCGCCGTTTCTGGAGCTGTGCCCCTTCGCCGGCGTGGGACAGAAGGGCGTCCCGCCGTGTGGCAATCTCATCGCAGGCATCGGGAGTGTCTGGTAGGTGGGCGGCGATGAATCTGGGGTCTGGTCGGGCTGAGCCCACGCTAACACCTCGTCACGCAGTGGCCGCATCTGTCTCATCCTCTCGCACATTCCAACCCAGAATGGCGGGGCGTGGAGTACCTTGACCAGTATGCATGACCACCCTGGATCGATGATGCGTAATGGACTCTAACACTTCGTCCCCCAGTCCCCAAGCAGAACCGCGTCACGGAGATCGCCACCGAGAATGGCCTCCCCATTGTGGCGCTCGTGCAATCGGTACGGTCGCCATGCTCGCCTCTTCACCAAGCAGCACCGCTGACAACGGACACGATAGGCCGGCCTCTTCCTCCCCCAGCAGTTCAAGATCTTCTTCGCCGGCGCCGAGATCTTCCGCGAGCTCTGCCGGCGCAGCCAGCTCGGCCAGCAGTCCTGCGCCATCGTCTTCGGCACCTCGACCGCCGGCGGCGCCTACCACCCGGCGCTCTCCGACTACAGCATCTTCGTCAAGAACCAGGCGCAGGTGTTCCTGGGCGGGCCCCCGCTGGTCCGCATGGCCACGGGCGAGGTCGTCGATGCCGAAGTGCTGGGCGGCGCGGAGACGCATGCCAAGCTGACGGGTCTGGCGGACCAGCTTGCTGTTGACGAGTGCGTGCCTGTACAGTATCGAAGAGTCCGTCCCAATCAGCTGACTGATGCCAGGTTCGATGCCATCCGCAAAGCCCGGGAGTGGGTGCTGGCACTGCCCTCCCCCGTGCCCAAGAACCCGTCCAACGACGACCCGCGACCGCCCCGCTACCCGGCCGAGGACCTGCTCTACCTGGTAGACCCGGACATCCGCAAGCCCTTCGACATGAACGAGGTCATCCTGCGCCTCGTCGACGACTCCCGGCTGTCGACCTTCAAGCCCAGCTTCGGCACGAACCTGATCACCGCCTTCGCGCAGATCTATGGTGCGCCACGCGGAGATCCCGCAGCCGGGTAGAGATGGTGGGCTGACGTCGCGCGCAGGACACAACGTCGGCATAATCGCCAACCGGATCCCCGTCATCCACGGCGATGAGGCGTCGAAGGGTGCGCAGTTCATCCGCCAGTGCAACCAGTCGTGAGTCAACGCACCACCTGTCGTCCCCCCGGAGATGCTCTCTAACTCATCCACAGCGACACCCCCATCCTCTTCCTCCACAACGTGACCGGCTTCATGGTCGGCTCCAAAGCCGAGCACTCGGCCATCATCAAGAAGGGCGCGCAGATGGTCTCCGCCGTCAGCTGCTCCACCGTCCCGGCCATCTCCCTCATCCTGGGCGCCTCCTACGGCGCCGGCAACTACGCCATGTGCGGCCGCAACTTCAAGCCGCGCTTCCTCTTCACCTGGCCCAGCGCGCGCTGCAGCGTCATGGGCCCGGACCAGTTGGCGGGCGTGATGCAGACGCTCGAGGCCAACAGCGCGAAGGCCAAGGGCGCCAGTGTGGATGAGGCGGCGGTGCGGGAGCGGGTGCAGGCGCTGAGGGACACGGTGCAGAGGGATGGGGATTGCTATCGGACGAGCTCGTTCTTGCACGATGATGGGGTGATTGATCCGAGGGATACGCGGGATGTGCTGGGGATGTGCTTGGAGGTGGTGACGACGAGGGAGGTCAAGGGGGCGGCGGCGCATCAGGCGCTGGCGCGGTTGTAGAATGCGTCCTCCCTGCCACAGCAACCTTTGAGCACAGACATCCTGGCTCCATCACGGAGATGTAGGGCCACTACCACAGAAAGTTGCGATGCGCTTGAATTCTCCAATGGATCGCTCCGACTAGCCGAACGACTGGTCTTTATTCCACAACACACAACGGCGTCCCCTCGTCCACCGCCTGCAACTCCTCCACCCGGCTCTGAAACGTCCCGTCCACCTCGGCCGCAATGCTGATCTCCATCTTCATGCTCTCCACCACCATCAGCCGCTCCCCGGCCTTCACCACATCCCCGTCCTTCTTGAGCAGAGTCAGCACTTTACACGGCATCGGCGCCACCACGACCTTCAGCTTCGCCTCCGCGCCCCCGCCCACGACCTCGCGCAGCAGCTCAAAGTACGCCAGCACGCTGTACACGTCGAAGCCCGACCACGTCCCCAGCCGCGGGACATGGCACAGGACCCTGATCCCCTGCGCCGCGTGCGTGATGCGCGACGCCGTCAGGTCGTGCGTCTCGGTCGCGAGCTGCAGTTTGAAGGCCACGCCGTCGAGACTCACGCTCATGTCCGCGTGGATCCACGTCGCCGCCGGGGCCGACTCGGAGCGGGCGAGGCGGGCGTCGCAGGAGAGGATGGAGAGGGTGCGCCGGTGCTGGCCGGGCAGGGTGTCGGAGCGGACGGCGTTGCTGAGGGCGTTGAAGCGCGCGGCGACGCCCGCCGTGCGACCGGTCGGGATGGCGGGCTCGGGGAGAGACGCCGTGGTACCCGCGACACTGCCAGTCTTCGTCCGCTGGAACTCCCAGGAGCAGAGGAAGGCGTCCCGCTCGGCCGTCGCGGCGTTGTGGCGCGTGACGATCGTGTGGCGCCGGGCGCTGTTGAAAGCGTCGAAGGCCTGGTTCCGGAATTTCGGCCGGAGCTTCGCGAAGGGCCGCGCGTGCGCGGGTCGCGGCAGGTAGTTGGGGAGCGCGTCGAGGATGTAGGCGACCAGGAGCGGTAGGCTGAGCTCCAGGCTGCCCGCGTGCTGCGCGTAGGGCGAGAGAGCAAGCGTGGAGAGCCGGTCCGGGATGAACGAGGTGGTGTAGCCCGGGTCCGAGAAGCCGGCGTTGAGCAGGCAGCTCTGCAGGAAGAGCTGGTTGGTCCCGAGGCCGATGCACGCGGTCTCGGCCAGGACGCGGACCATCTTCGCGCGAGCGGCAGCGCGGGTGGGTGCCCAGACGATGATCTTGGCGATCATGCTGTCGAAGTAGATGGAGATCTGCGAGCCGGTCGCCACGCCCGTCTCGAAGCGGACGTGGCGGGCGTCGGCTGCAGACAGAGTCGCCGGTTTCCATAGTCGGATGGTGCCGCTCTCGGGGTAGAAGTCGCGGCTGGGATCCTCCGCACAGAGGCGGCATTCGATGGCGTGCCCGACCTGTCGGATGGGACGGAGCTGGCTCAAGGCCGATAGGTCCCCGCCAGCCGCCACGTATAGCTGTAGCGCGACGATGTCGAGTCTGGTCGTCTCTTCCGTGATCGGGTGCTCGACCTGCAGTCTCGTATTGACCTCGAGGAAGTAGAACTTGCCGGTCAACACATCAAACACGAACTCGACCGTGCCCGCATTCTCATAGTCGAGCAGCTTCCCGACCCGCACGGCCGCGTCGCTCATCTCCCGGCGTTTCCGCGCGTCGAGCCAGGGCGACGGCGTTTCCTCGATGACCTTCTGATGCCGCCGCTGAATCGAGCACTCCCGCTCGTTCAAGCTGATGACGTTTCCGTGCCGGTCGCCCAGGATCTGGATCTCGATGTGCTTGCCGGCCTCGATGTACTTCTCCAGGATGCAGTCGCTGGAGCCGAAGAAGCGCGCGGCCTCGGACTGCGCGCGCTGGAGTTCGGCCGGGAACTGCGCGGCTTCGTGGACGATGCGCATGCCTTTGCCGCCGCCCCCGGCCGACGCTTTGAGCATCACCGGGTAGCCGATCTCGGCCGCCAGCTTCTCCAGCTCGTCGGCCTGCTGGCTGGACCCTGCCACGCCCGGGATCAGAGGCACGCTGGGATCGTGCTCTCGCAGGTAGGCCTTGGCCGAGCGCTTGTCGCCGAGCGTGGACATGGCATGGGAGCTGGGACCGATGAAGGCCATGCCGGCGTTGCGTACGGCGTCCGCGAATACCGCGTTCTCGCTCAGGTATCCATAGCCAGGGTGGATAGCGTCGGCCTGTGCGTCCAAGGCGACGCGGACAAGCAGATCGACGTTGAGGTAAGGATTGCTGCCGTCCTGGTCAACGCTTCCGAGTCCGATGGCCTCGTCAGCCTGCACGATATGTTGCGCCGTCGAATCCCTTTGCGATCAACGAATCAGCAGATTCTAATGCCGGATGACTCGGTATGGGAAGCTTACTCATTGACATAGATCGCAATGGCGATGATGTTCAACTTGTGCAACGTGGCGATGATCCGACAAGCGATCTCGCCTCTGTTGGTGATTAAGACACGACGGATCCGCGGTTGACCGTGTTCGTCGAGGGGAATGGGCGCGACGTAAAGTTCTGGAACGTCGTCCACGGTCGCCATTGTCTGATGATTGCGATTGCTTTTCCTTTGTTTGAGAACGGTGGATAGATGCGTACTCAGGTCGCAGAGAGTATATGCCGTGCCAGGCACGACGTCGCGAAGATCCCGAACCCATGCAGGTGATGTTGGTAGCCACCAGAGGT
The DNA here is from genome assembly GCA_033119285.1 of Teratosphaeriaceae sp. CCFEE 6253. Taxonomy (NCBI): domain Eukaryota; kingdom Fungi; phylum Ascomycota; class Dothideomycetes; order Mycosphaerellales; family Teratosphaeriaceae; species Teratosphaeriaceae sp. CCFEE 6253. The sequence goes on along the minus strand of JAWDJV010000109.1, from coordinate 2,883 downwards.
CGCATCGGCTGCAAACGCGGACCCGGTCCGTCCTAGCACCCCATTGCAGGCCGTGGGTACACCACTTTTGGAGTGTATAGCAATGTTGTTCAGATAGCCGATGTTACATGACTGTTGTCAACGCTGCTATCCTGTCAACAAATTCCAGATCTATTGTCAACACTTCACTACGGATATCGACCATGGCAAGCATAATCCCCGAGACCTACCAGGCACAGCCGCCACTGGTCAACAAGGTTCCCTTCGCGGAACCGCTCTGGCACAGTCGTGGAGCCTCGCCCTACTACACCGAGTCCCACCGAAAACTGCAGCGGGAGGTCAGGCAATACGTCGACACCCACATACTACCTTTCAGCGAGGAGTGGGAAAGGCAGGGCTCCATACCTGCTGAAGTCAGTTGAATGCCTCACGACTGAACTGTAGTCAAAGAATGCCACTGATCGCGTTGTGCGGGAACAGGTCATCGCGGAGCATTGTCGCCAGGGCTACACGGCGGCAGCCGTGTACCCCATGCCGACCGAGCATCTTTCCGGCATCGGTCTCCCCGGCGGAATCAAACCGGACGAGTGGGATGGCTTCCACGACCTCGTCGTGCTTGACGAGATAGCCCGATGCGGCTACTTGGGCGTCATCTGGGGCCTGGCGTGCGGGAATTCGATCGGGGCACCGCCGTTGATCAACTTCGGCAATGCTGAGCAGAAGCGACGTTTCCTGCCAAAGATGCTGGACGGCTCCATTCGGTTCTGTCTAGGCGTGACCGAGCCAGATGGTGAGTGATGTGGTAATGTGGACGTGTCTGGACCATGGCTGACGCGCGCCGTCGATCGCTTTAGCTGGCTCTGACGTTGCTGGTCTCATGACCACCGCCGAACGGAAAGGGGACGTGTACGTCGTCAATGGGTCCAAGAAGTGGATCACCAACGGCATATTCGCCGACTTTTGCACGGCCGCCGTTCGAACCGGCGGGGCAGGTAAAGACGGTGTGTCAGCTTTGATCATCCCACTCAAGGCGCCAGGGGTGACGTGCCGGAAGATGGTCAACTCGGGAGTTGGTGCCAGCGGTATGACCCACCTTGGACCCCTCCGCAAGGCCATGCTGACAAGACGCGACCCAGGGTCAACATATATCGAGTTCGACGATGTCGAGGTTCCGGTCGAGAACTTGCTGGGCGAGGAGAACAAGGGCTTCGAGATCATCATGTCGAGTAAGACCCTCCGCTTGCATTCCCCAAGGATGCTGAGGCAGTTGGCGGAGCTGACGCAGACCTGCAGACTTCAACCATGAGCGGCTGTGGTTGGCAGGGACGAGCCTGCGCCTCGCCCGCGTCTGCATCGAAGACGCGTTCCGCTACGCCCAGACACGGGAGACCTTCGGGCGGCCGCTGCTGGCGAATCAGACGATCCGCAGCAAATTCAGCGCGAGCGGGCGTCGAGTCGAGGCCGCGCACGCGCTGATGGAGTCGCTGGTGTACGCGCAGCAGGCGGCGGAGCGCGACGGGCGGGACGCGTATCTCGGCGGGCAGTTCGCCAACCTGAAGGTGCTGGCGGGGCAGACGCTCGAGTTCGTCAACCGCGAGGCGCAACAGACGATGGGCGGGCTCGGGTACTCGCGGGGCGGGCGCGGGGCGCGCGTCGAGCAGATCTCGCGCGACCTGCGCGTCATGGTGGTGGGCGGGGGGAGCGAGGAGATCCTCGCCGACCTGGCCGTCGCGCAGGAAGTGCGGGCGCTGGCGAAGTTGTAGTCTGTCTGCGGAGTGCTGGATGTATTTCACATCCAGATACGTGTATATCGATCGACACGCGGGGCAGAACCCCCTAATCGGCCCCGCATACTCCCCGCTTTGGTGCTTTTGTGGGGTGTACCTGGGGGGTTTAGACCTCATCGGCACACCGGAGTATCAAGACATGGACGTACCTACATGTACATGTACTGCCGTCTTCGTCCTCTTTCTCATAACCGCTCCGACAACACACACACAGATACCACCCACAATATGTCGTCCGATGGCGGGGAGCCCGACCCGAAGCGCACCCGAGAAGCATGCATGAACTGCAGGTCTGCACCGCCAATGCCCGCCGTCATTTCGCTCCGCGCTGACTCCTACGTAGACGCAAGAAGACCCGCTGTCCCGGCGAGCATCCATCGTGTGGCTTCTGCGTCCGTCTCGGTCAGACGTGCCACTACGCAAGCGCTTCCACAGCTGAGCGCACACCCAGCGTAGCTCAAAGATCCGGATCGACTACGGCTGCCACTGCTCCTCTATCGCCACCGGCGTCGACGTCGGCTGCTCAGCGAGCCGAGTATCTGGCTGGATCATCAGCCGTTCGTAGCATGCGCCCTTCTGTTGCTCGTGCTGAGTCGGATCGTAGGATGACTTAGCCACTCGAGTGACCCAGCTGGAGGCTCAGCTACGCGCTCAGCTGGCGAACGGGGCTAGCAGCAATCATTGCGGCCGACCTGTACCATCTAGTCGAGTCGACGGCATAGAAGCCTTGCGTTCTCCTGCGAAGCGCAAGCTCTCCGCGACCTCCCGCGTTGACTTTCCAATATCACCGAATCCTCCCAATGACGGTCAAGGCGTTAGTGTCAACGCGGGCTATAGCGACCATAGCCACCGGTATGTACACAAATCTATTCCAGTAAATGCCGCAGGCTTCCATCGATATCTGGACTCCGACCGTTGACTTTACCAGCTTCTCCGAACCACCCCCCCCGTCAGTCCTCAAGCATCTCATCGACGTCTACTTCCTCAACTGCCAGAACCAACCATACTGCTTCGTCCATGAGCCTAGTCTGCGCCGGCGCCTCCTCAACGATGAGGTCCCCCAATATCTCCTGCTCGCTTTAGCGGCCTCGTCCGCCCGCTACAGCAAACACGATTG
>JAWDJV010000108.1:0-38589 GCA_033119285.1 Teratosphaeriaceae sp. CCFEE 6253 | reverse complement strand
AGCGATCTGGCGCAGATCCCGGACATGAAGGCCTTCCAGATCCTGGACGGGCTGCTGGACCAGAAGGCCGCGGCGGGGCTGTCCGACAACGCGATCCCGCAGCTGGAATTCCCGGGCTCCGGGGCGATCATGCCGCCGACCTGGTCGCAGGCGGAGGTCGACGGTCTGCTGGCGACGTGCGAGTGGATGTACCGGCAGGCGCACAATCGGCACTTCGAGCGGCACAAGCGCCGGGACAGCAAGCTCTCGCTGGGCGGCGAAGTGGATGGCGACGGTGACAGCATCATGCAGTCGTCCGGCGTCGAGCGGTCGGCCAAGCGGATTCTGATCCACTGCGCGGATGGCTACACTGAGACGTCCCTACTGGCGCTGGCATACTACATGTACGCCGAGTATGTCCCGGTCCACGAAGCCTGGCTCCAGCTGCATCGGGAGAAGCGACGCAACTTCTTCGCCTACGGGTCCGATGTGGCCCTCCTGCGCGCGATCCAGCCGCGTCTTTTGCAGTGCTCGCCCAAGCACTGCGGCGACCTGTCCCAGCTGTGTCCACCCGTCCCCGAGTGGCTGGACAAGATGGACGGCAGCTTGCCCAGCAAAGTGCTGGACTACATGTACCTCGGCAACCTGGCGCACGCGAACAACCCGGGCCTGCTGCGCGAGCTCGGCATCGGCCAGATCCTGAGTGTCGGCGAGCCGGTCAGCTGGAACAACGACGCGGAGCTGTGGCCCAAGGACCGGCTGATGTACATCGATCGCGTGCAGGACAACGGCGTCGATCCGCTGACGGAGGAGTTCCCGCGGTGCTTGCGGTTCATCGGTGAGTGCGCGTGCCCCGGTCTGAGACTGAGCTCGGATGCTGACTGTCGTGATGCAGAGGACGGCCGCAACCGAGGCACCAAGACGCTGGTGCACTGCCGCGTGGGCGTGTCCCGGTCCGCGACGATCTGCATCGCCGAGGTTATGAATGAGCTGGGCCTGTCGTTCCCGCGCGCGTACTGCTTCGTGCGGGCGCGGCGGCTGAACGTGATCATCCAGCCGCATCTCCGCTTCACGTACGTATTACCGCAGCATCTCTCGACCCAAGAGCATGGGACTTTTTGCTGATGATGCTTAGGTACGAGTTGTTGAAGTGGGAGGAGTTCCAGTGCCAGAAGCGCGGCCAGCCCCTGCGCCGCGAGCTCGAGTGGGCGACGGTGGCGATGGAGATCGCGGCCATGAACAAGCCGTACTCGCGGCAGGGCTGAGGGCAGCCATGACGATCTTTTCTTCCTTGCGTGCTGGGGCTAGGGTGGGGCGTTGGATTGTCGATGTCTGACGATCTATATGAAATTACGATACGCTGGGGCACATGGGGTATGATGGCTTACGAGAGGGGCGCCGCGGGAGGCCTGCGGACTGGGGCGGTCGCGCGGGGGGGAGATGCGGCGGGGGTATGATAAGGTAGGCAAGGGTATTTCGAACGATTCTCATGAAGGGCACGTTGGTGGAGAGCGGATTCCCGGCGGTGGTGTTGGATTGGGGAATTGTGTGCATGTGCTTGTCTCGGTAGTCCGCTGTGAGTGCCGGCAGGGCTTATCGGGCTTATCGTCCGTGGGGTTATCGCCAGTCGAGGTGAAAGTCAGGTCTATAGTTCTGGTCCATACACTATAGCAGATTGTTGCGTCCTGATCGTTGGGTCGTCTCAGCCAGCCGAAGATCCACAGGCTTGCGAGCCAAGATCGACGAGACAACCATGAAGCCGCCCTTCAAGATCGCGGTCCTCGAGTGCGACGAGCCCATCGGCCGGACGAAGGCGCAGTACGGCGGCTACGGCAATGTCTTCAAGGCCCTGCTCGACTCCGGCGCAGAGCACGTCGCGGAAAAGGACGGCGTGGCGCGGCCCGCGCTCGAGATCTCGACGTACGACGTCGTCCAGGAACAGGTCTATCCGGCTCTCGACGCTGTCGACGCTGTCCTCCTCACCGGTAGCCGTATGTCCTCCCCCCCCCCGGCCCCGGCTCCAGCGATATAGTAGACGAGGACGTTCCAGCTGATACGTCTGGCTGATACCCCAGTCCCCCCCGTGAAACAGGCCACGACTCCTTCGCCGACGACCCCTGGATCCTGAAGCTGGTCGAGTTCACGAGGAAGGTGCTGGCGCAGAGCCGAGTCCGCGTGATCGGCGTCTGCTTCGGGCACCAGATCGTCGGGCGCGCGATGGACGTCAAGGTCGACCGAAGCGATCGCGGCTGGGAGGTCAGCGTCACGCCCATGCAGCTCACGGAGAGGGGGAAGGCGCTGTTTGGGGTGCCGGAGCTGGTATACCATTACCCCCCCCACACATTCATTGGTGTACAGGGCTGAGACGCGAGGCTGACGCATGGGCAGGCGATCCACCAGATGCACCGCGACATCGTGTACACCTACCCGCCCTCCGTCGAGTCGCTGGGCCACTCGCCCCGCTGCGACGTGCAGGGGATGTACATCAAACGCCGGCTCATAACCGTGCAAGGGCACCCGGAGTTCACGGGGGACATCGTCGAGGAGTTGCTGGAGAACCGGCACGAGCGCGGGATCTTCGACGATGCGATGTATGAGGACGGCATGAGTCGGGTGCGGAAGCGGCACGATGGCGTCGCGGTCGGGGCCGCGTTCCTGCGGTTCTTGGGGGAGGACTGAGGGGATGGATGATGCGAATGGAGTGCAGTATGGAATTGCGTGGCGCTCGCATACATGTGTGCAGTGTTTTCCTCTCACAAGCGCTTTGCGCAAGAGCCATCCATCCCACACAAGCCTGACCCATCCCATCAAACACTCCACCAACACCTACGCTAAACCCAGACACGCCCTCCCTCCTCCCCACCAACACTCAATCCACACTCTCCTTCCCCGGCCCCACGAGCGGACTCCGCCGACTCGGACTCCCCGGCCGACTCCGCCCCATCTCCCTCGTCGTCGGCGCCAAGCGCTCCTTACTCTCCGTCCGCGCCATGAGCCCCCCGCGCTCAAACGCCGCGATGCCCAGCCCCTTGTCGCCCGCCAGCGCAGCCGCACCGGTCGGCGAGTCAAAATACCCCGCCTTCCCCTTCGGCGACGCGCGCAGGAAGTCCGGCGACAGGCCCCGCGCCACGGGCGTCGCCCACCCAGAGGAGCGGCCGGTGCGGTAGGGATCGCTGCTGCTGGAGCCCGAGTGCCGGTCTTCTACGTCGCTGAGCTCGAAGTCCTCCGGGTCCGCGGCCTCGAGCACGCGGTCGTAGGTCGGTAAATTTGGGCCGAAGAGCTTGCTGCTGAGGAAGCCCGGCGCGCTTCGCTTTCGCGGGGGACCTGAGGGGTCTGAGGCGGTGCGCGGGAGGAGCTTGTGGACGAGGGTGAGGCGGCGCGCGCGCCCGCAGAGGAGATACACGGCCAGCACGACGAGGGCGAGGAAGAGGAGCAGGCCCGGGACGCGGCGCGCGTAGCCCCCGTTGTGGAAGATCCGGTCGTGCCAGTCCGCGCCGCCGCCGCCGGCGGAGCCCGCGTCGAGGTCGGTGGGGAAGGGCTCGGACTGCCCGCCCGCGTACTGGAAGTCCGGGGGCAGCGGGACGCCGGCGACGTTGCTGCCGAACCCCACCGCGAGCGCGGGGTCCGCGGCGGCGGGCATCTGCGACGAGGCGTAGAGGAGCATCTTGCCCAGCGTCCAGCTCACCTCCGTCCCGTCGATCTTGTCCACCGCTTGGAAAGGATCCAGGAATCCTCGATCGGCCGCCTTGTCCAGCACGGCCTTCGTCTTGTTCCCCGCGCCACCACCCACCGGCTTGACTGGCTCGATACCCACGCGCGGGATGCCGATCCCCTCATGCAGCATATTGATCAGCCAGCTGGCCTTAAAACACACCTCCTCCACCGTCTTCTCATCGACCTTCTTCCCCCACTTCCGGCTCCCGACATCCCTCACGATATCCGCCCAGTCCCGCGAGCAAAAGTCCGTGACCTGCCGCTGGTAGGTGTGGAAGTCGTACGCCTTGTCCTTGTGCGCCATGGCGAAGAGCTCGTGCGTGGTGTGCCAGTACTCGGACACGCCGACAAAGTGGTTGACGTCGAAGTCGATGGCGGGCGTGTGCTGGCCGTTGAGCAGGCAGGGCGCGTCGGCGCACGCTCTCTCTTTCTCTAGGAGTGGGTAGGTGCGCTTCAGGCATTCGGCGAAGGCGCCGGTGCCGACTAAATGCGGCTTCTTGCCTGCCAGCTCCGGCGAGCCCGGCGATAACTCGTACCCAGTCTGGTTCACCCGCAGACCCGTCGGCAGACACGGATCCGGCAGCTCCCGCTCACTCGGATACGCCTCCAGCAGACCCTCGACATATCTCCGCCGCGCCTCATTCGCGCCAAAGCCCAGCCACGTCGTGACAAAGACCCTGTACTCCATCGCCTCGCCCCCCACCTTCCGCAGCCGCAACAGCTTCAGATCCTCCGCGTGCTTCGCCGCCTCGGTCGCATTCGGCGCGAAGGCGATCTGCGCCGACGCGCCGCCCATGTCTAGGAAGCCGTACGTGCTGTGGCCCTTGCCGTGGTCGTGCCGCTCCGGCGCGTCGAAGCCCCCTAGCAAGTAGTTCGCCGCGATCCAGCCGTATAGGCCCTCCGTCTCGCCCGGTATGACCTGCACGTGCAGGCCGCAGTCCGGGAGCTGGAAGTGCGTCGTCTGCTGGAAGTAGGCGCACACGCTCTCCAGTACCGCCGCCCGTTGCGCGTCGGGCAGCAAGCGCATCCCCGCCGTCCCCAGCAGGAAGATGGGCGTGTGCTGCACTTCATTTCCGGGGACCTGCTCGAGCGCAAAGGTGACCAGCTCTTTCAGGTGCTCGGGCCCGACGAGCTCGGGCTTGAGGCCGAACGTCGATATCCCGGGATGCACCTTCTTGTTCCATGTCTTCTTCGTCTTGATCTGCGGCAGACTCGCGAGCTCCCGCGCATCGCCCGTGGCTCGCGCGGCTTGCGCATTCAGCCAGCGGTAGATGTACACGCGGCTGCCGGAGGAGCCGGCGTCGAGGATCACGCCGTAGCGGTGTTTGCCCATTGTGGATTCGCTTGGGCGGCGCAGGAGGAGGTGTTATCGCGGTCGCGGCCAGCGCATGGTTTTGTGTTGATGAGGCCAGCTCAGCGACGATGATGGTGGGTAGCGAATCGCAAGGTGTCGCCATTGGGGCAAGATCGCGACAGGGGTCCGGCCAGGGCCGCGTAAGCTTGTCGGGAGATCGACGGTGGGGTGCAGCAAGGGCTTCGGCGGGGGATCCGATCGAGTCTTGCATGTGAAACGGGTTGTGGAACACAAGATGCTTCTCATGAGGATATGGCTATGCCGCTCTTCCGTCTCCAGTAAATGCAACACCCGCTAATTCAACCCCACCCAGCGGGACATCACTGCGCCCGCACCCCAGCAGGCCATCTGGTGCCCATTATCCAGGAGTCTCCCGATCCCCCCTGCCTGTCCAGTCACACCTCCCCAACCCATCACAAAGCCAACGCGCCCCACCCCACAGCCACCGCCGCGGCCGCGCCCCCCGCGATCCGGGCGTCGATCTTATACGCACCACTAGACGCGCTCGCGCTCGCCGCCGCGCCCGTCGCACTCGCGCCCCCACTCCCACTACTCGCACCACCAGACGCGGTGGCACTCGGCGCCGCGCCCGTCGACACCCCGCCGCCCCCCGTCTGGCCCGGCCGGTTCGCCGTACTCGCCATCTGGATCGCCAGCCCCTCCAGCTCGCCGCCGTTCGTGGCATACACGGCGACCTGCACGCTCGTCTGCGTCACGCTCACCAGACTCCCCGTCGGCGCGCTCGAGACGCCCGAGGAGATGAGCGCCGCGGCGCCGTCGGGGGGGGAAGGCACGTCGAAGTCGGTGCTGAAGCCGTCGGAGGAGATGAGGCCCGCGCTGCAGCGGGGCGGTTGTAAACGCGTCGCGGTGGAGTTGCTAGATTCCAGGAGCGTGACGTTCAGCTTATTGTACTGCGACATCAAGACATCGTAGTCGCCGAGCAGCTGGGCGGTGCCGTTGCTGTAGGTGCTGACCAGGCCGTAGTTGGAGCTCTCCTGCGTGAACTCGTAGACCAGCCCGCCGGAGAGGGTCGTCATCTCCGGGCCGTAGATGGAGAGGACCTCGTCGAAGGCGCGCGGGACGGGGTCGTTGCAGCCGTACTCCGAGAAGAAGACGGGGATCGTGGTATTGCTGAAGGTCGCGACGAGGGTGTCGTAGCTCGAGACCGTGAAGCTCGACTCGCTGCCGCACCAGCTGTACGAGTTGAGGCCGAAGAAGTCGGAGCGCGAGGTGTCGTTGCCGTCAGTCTCGTTGTTGTTGTTGCACTGCAGGTACGCCCAGGTGTCTTCCAGGACATCCCGCACGTCCGCCGCGCTGTAGCCGACGGGGATCGTGCGCGGCGCATGCGCGGAGATGTAGTTCTTGAGATCGCGCTGCACGGCGCGGATGTAGGGAGGATTCGCCTTGCCAGTGTCGACGTCATTGATGATCTCGTTGCCGGCGAAGAAGCCTAGGGTGTTCGGGTATGACTTGAAGGCCTCGACCACGGTGAAGATGTGCTCGAGGTAGCTCGTCGAGTAGGTCCCCGAGGGGTTGGATCGGTCGAGGGACTGGCCCGAGAGCGGGCTGTTGACGTCGATGATCATGTAGATGCCAACCGAGTTGAAGATCGACACGCACTCGTCGTGGTTGAGGGTCGGGTCGACGTTGTAGCACCGGATCGTGTTCACGCCCAGCTGCTGCATGAGCGCCGCGTCTCGCAAGCAGGTTGTCCCATTGCTCAACGGGTCGCCCGAGTTGGTGCCGTATGCGCCTTGCCCGCCGGGTTGGTAGTCGATGCCTATTATCATGAACCGACTGCTCGTCACGCTGTCGATGAACTCCTGCTCTTGCACTACTATCGGGTTGACTGCCAATGCTGTGGCCGCCAGGGCGCACGCCGAAGTGAGCATGTAAATAAGCTAGACAGTATTAGCTATGCACGTAGCAATGTGCGCACGAATGTCTTACAGATGGCATGATGCTGTTCGCTCTACTGGTATTGCTCTCCTGTTCTACGCGCCCAGCAGTGCACTCTATGCCCAGCGTCTCCTAACGCTGCAGTGAATAGATAACAAATCAGCGTGCAATGTACGTGTACTCGTCGCAAGGTGTATTGAGGAGAAGTCGCGACTGAGATATAAGAAATGCAAGGAATGGATGGGCAACTTGACTTCGTACTCCGCGGCAACCAAGGCGTCGTCAAGGTGCGGCATTGAGCGGCAGGTGTGGTGGGATAGATTAGCGTGAGATTGCATGATTGCCGCGCCCGCCGCTCATCTCGTCTCACCTCCCGACACCCTTGGCGGGAGACGCGATCGAGTGCGTTTCGGGGATGTCATCAACCGGTGTTCATGTTTCGAGATTGTCGCGCGCGGGAGTGCAACACCCCCGTCGCCGCATCCGACGCAGCTCGATGCTGTGAGACAACCCCGAAACTCTGGTGATCATCCATGCATGCACGTCAATGGCTAGCGCGGCTCGGCGGACGCAGCCTCTCACGGCCCGCTCTGCCGTCACGTGTCGAACTGCCGACGCGATTCGCGCGTTCTCACCTGCACCACGTCTCACACCGTGTGCCGACACCATACACTCCGGACCATGGACACCGCACCGGACATCCCCGACTCGACCGACTGGCTGGACACGCCGCTCAAGGACTTCGCGCAGCTGGAGAACGCGCTGCACTGCCAGATATGCAAAGAGTTCTACGACACCCCCATGATCACCTCCTGCGCGCACACCTTCTGCTCGCGCTGCATCCGCACGAGCTTGTCGGCCGACGGCAAGTGTCCCGCCTGCCGGACCGCGGATCAGGCGAGCAAGCTGCGGAACAACTGGGCGCTGCAGGAGGTGGTCGCCACGTTTGTCGCGGCGCGACCCGCGGCGATCGGTGTTGCGCGGCGGGAGCAGGAGCTGGTGGCCCAGCAGCGGAGGCCGGGGAAGCGGAAGAGAGCTGCTGTTCTGGACTCGGCCGACATGGAGCAGAGTGAGGGCCGGACGACGCGGAGTAAAAGCCGGAAGACCGCTACCTCGCAGCCCTCACACGCAGACGCGATCGAGATCGTAGACAGTGAGGATGAGGATGAGGAATACCAGCCAGGAGACGCACCAGATGATGGGCTGGTAGAGTGTCCGCTAGGCTGCGGCAAGCGCATGAAGATCGAGCAAGTTGATCCGCACCTTGACCGCTGCGCAGACGAGCAGGAGCAGGACAAGCGAGCCAAGTCCCGACCGCCCGCGGATCGTCTCGGCAACTCACGAGCCGACTCCCGGCCCAAGGAGCGGCTCGCGGAGCTCAACTACTCCCTCCTCAAAGACATTACCCTTCGCAGGAAATTGGAGGAACTGGGCATCCCCGGCTGGGGCTCCAAGCCGCTCATGATCCGCCGGCACACCGAGTGGGTAAACGTCGTGAACGCGAACGCGGACAGCGATGCGCCGCGCTCGAACCGCAGACTCCTCCAGGATCTGGAGACGTGGGAGCGGACGCAGGGCGGGAAGGCGCCCGCTGCGCATGGGAACGGCGTCATGCGGAAGGACTTTGATGGGGAAGGGTGGACGAGCAGGCACCGGGATGACTTTAGCCGGCTGGTCGCGGACGCAAGGCGGAAGACGGGCGGGCTGCCGCAGGCCGACGGCGCGAGCGAGGATTCGGCGGAAGCGGCACGGGATGGGGGCGAGGGGCGCAGTCCGCACTTCACCTTCACCGCGCCCAGCGAGCCTCCTCTGCAGCGGGTGTCTCCTCCTCCTCCTCCTCCTCCTCCGCAGCAGCAGCCGGCCTCCACCGAGGCCGCGGCGCCCTACGCCGACCGCCCGGACGCCCTGGCCTCCATCCGCGAGAAAGTCGCGGCCGCCAACGCGGGGGAGCCCATCGAGCCCGTCATGAACGACGGCTTCGTCTCCCAGCACCCGCCCTCCCCACCGCCCGCGCGCCCCCACCTCCCCTCCAACTCCACCTCCAACTCCAACTCCCACTCCCCCCCCGACCCCACCCTCCTCGCCCCCCCGGGAACAGAGAACCCGGCCCTCCTCGCGCAGGGCCACTTCGGCCACGAAGACCCCGAGCAGCGCCGGCGCTACTCGGGCCCGCACGAACTGGGCTCCACGGGTGGGAGCCGGGACGAGCATTCCCCCGGCGGGAGGTCGGGGACGCCGTGTGAGTTGCCCGCGCATTTGTCGAGTGAGAGCCGGAAGGTGCCGATGTTTAGTGTGCCGGCGCGGCCGGTAGAGGATATTGAGATGGGGGGGATGGTGCAGTGAGGGAGGGGGGGGTGGGAGCTGGTTGTAGAGGGTATGGACGGCTCCGTACTCTCACGTACAAACCATGAACGGCCATGCCGCGGGAACTCCCGCGAAGTGCGCCACCGGGATGTACTTGTTGTCGAGATCCGAGGGGATGGCTACGCTGTCGGTAGACTGCTGACATCGAAATGCCTCTCTCTCTCTCCTCTTCTTTCTAAGCGCCTCGACGCCGCGCCTTGGTGGGACCACATGCCGGCCATCGTGCGGATGACCTCGAGACTTGGCCACGGCGTGCGCGATCTCGGTCAAACACTCTGCTACCTTATCGTCTCGGAGTCGCTTCGAGTCTCATCGCCGGCATGCGCAGCTGTGCTTACGCTGGAAGCCACCGTTGCGACCAAGAGAAGACGTCTATAGAACCTGGCAGTGTGGTTTGATGGAGATTTCGGATCGCAGAGCTGAGGCAAGGAGATAGCCATGTTGCTGCATACACCCCAGAGGCTGTAGCATGAGGGAGTCTTGGGACTTCGGGACGTTGGACCTCTCGCCGATGACCCAGGAATCGATCAGGAGCGCCTTGTAAGGCTTCGCTCCGAGGTCCTGCTCGTCCGTCTCGTATGGCGATATCTCACGCTAGACGATCTTGTGAAGCAGGAAGTCCCACGCTTCGTGTAATCTGCTGATGAGTGGGGGCAGTGGCGCTCGCAGCCACTCATGCTGGCATGCCGGAGCGCCCTCTTCAAAGTACTCAGACCAGTGCCTTGGAAGGTTCCGCTGGGTTTGGTAGCCTTTGTGATAGGATGTGCGGACAAAGATCTCGATCATCGCTTCGTTCTGCAATACTCTGTTCAGATGTCAGCGTTGAAAATCTGCTGACGGCTGTAGGCGCCCAACGTCGATTTGTCAGATGGTCAGAGCATAGCTCTCTTGGATGAGGAAGACGATGTGACTGCTGGCAGGTATAAGCTGTGAAGCGAAGTCGGTAGATCGATAGAAGTTTCAACGAGGCTACAGCCATGCCAGGAGCGCGCCCACGCCCTCCACCACTCGAAGGGCGACGGATCGTCTATCCCTTCAGCGCGCATTAGCTATCCGCATGACCAGAGCCAATTTCCCAAGCTGATCGCAGCAGATCACTGCATGTGCTCCTCGTCGATGGTGGTCCGCCGCGAGCGCATACACCCGCACTCCAGGCACCACTCGTGGTCCTTCGCCACCATGTACTTGGTCCAATCTTGCTGCTTCTGATCCGGAGATGGGGCAATGCTGGCATTTGGGCGGATTGGCCTCGTATAATATTCCGAGACGGCATTCAAGACCTCGCCCATACATCCACGAATCCCTTCCACAGCGTTGATCATGGCTCGGCTTCGGGAGGCACACGCCGACTCATGGCTGATTTGTAATGCCAGGTCAGCGGCCGCCAATAGGCGCATTACGCACCCTGGCGGCGTGGAGCTGAATGCCTCCTCCAGCGTTGCACGATCGAGCGTACTACAGATTTCCACCCACTTGAGCAGCGTGGTCATCATGAGGTCCTGGAAGCTTGGCAAGCAGTACTTCTCGCCCATGGCCCAACAGCGCACGAGGAGCAATTCGAAGTCGCCGGTCGGCAATGTGAAAAACTCGCGAGGAACGTGCATTAATGGTGGTAAGCCGTGTTTCAGCAGCCAGTACAGCAGCACTTCCCAGGCGCCGAGATCATCTTCTGGGAAGCTCAAGGTGCCAGGCTCATCGCTGCCGAGCTGGCTCTCGTGGGCGAGAGCTTTCTTGAAGTAGTCGGACGAGCTCTCGAGGATGGTTCGCTGGATGTAGTACGGCTCATGCTCGCCGTCTCCAACCACGATCTTGATCAGGCGTTCGTTCCGCAGACTCCTGGTCATCAGGTCAGCGTTGTGTCGTCTTGGCAGGCTGGACCGCTTACTGCAGAAAGTCCTCCATGGCCAGAGACTCTGATCCAAAACCACCAGATGGGAGTTGAGATAGATGACCGGGTGGAGCGGTCATGAGAACACCGGAGCTGCAGTGTGTTGCTTGTCGATGCTGCGAATATCCCGCATGAGGTCGCTGCATGAAGTGACGTTCAAGTAGCCTGTCGATGTTAAGTTCAGGCAACAGTCGCGGCAATAGTCCAGCGCGCCTTCCTGATCGGAGGCCATTTGCGCGCGGACGCATCTAGAGGGGACGTACCGTGTGAGATCCCCATCCATGGCGGTACATGTAGCAATGTCTCACCCGCATAGAACTCTCCGCTGTGAGGACCAACACCTCTCGGTGCATGCCGCAGTCCAAGCAGTCGATGAGACCAAGACACTCTAGGCTCCTTACTCGGCCCCATACCACCCTTTGCAAACGGCCCGCGCCCCAAGCTGCGCCGCCTGTTCTAAGAAGCTTACGATCGCATGGCCGTTCTCTTTCCGGAGAGCGGCAGGACAAGCTCTCAAAAGTCTCCCCAATTGCATCCTTGAGCGCATACTCGCTAGATCCCGGTGAACCGGCACCCGGTCTATTTGTGTTCATGAGCGCCCTCTAGAGCTACATGGATGCAATGTGGTCTGCTGGTACCAGTTCCCAGGTAATGAGGTATCGTCGGGACGTATCTGGGCCATCTCGTCGGAGGTCCCAGACTGCTTTCCGCCGCGGAAAAAGCTCATCGCATAGGCCCTCGCTCTCGCGGCCCAGTCCGACGTCGAGCCACTCGCAGACACCACCATTGAACCGCTCACACGCGCGGCTTCGCACCAAGCTCCCTTGGTCGTCAGAACGTACGACACATCCTGCAACTTGCAGACGCCGGACTCGTGGTAGCTGGCAGGTCCGCATAGGCGGGCCAGGTATGGATCCACCACCAAATGCCCGCTCCGGCGTAGCTGCGCTCGG
This sequence comes from Teratosphaeriaceae sp. CCFEE 6253, assembly GCA_033119285.1. Classification (NCBI taxonomy): domain Eukaryota; kingdom Fungi; phylum Ascomycota; class Dothideomycetes; order Mycosphaerellales; family Teratosphaeriaceae; species Teratosphaeriaceae sp. CCFEE 6253. The sequence continues at coordinate 26,438 of JAWDJV010000108.1, read as the reverse complement.
ATGTGTTCGTGCGGTGTGAGCCGAGGGATCACCAGAAACTGATCGCAGTAGACTTTGTGCGCCAGGGTGTGCCCACCGTACTTCTTGAAGAAGGCGAGGGCTCCGGGCTCCTTGGCAACGCCCTGGAACTCGAAGAAGTTCCTGAGGATTGCGACGACGGAGTCTTCGGCGATGCGCAGTCCATTGCAAGGATCGTAGATGTGGCGATTCAAGTAGTCACCACGCTCCCTCAGCGTCAGGTATGTGTCGACCCGTAGGTCGTAGTTGGGCTTGGCGTCGACGCGCTTGAGCAGGTTGGAGAAATGGTCCCGGTCTCGTCTGGTCAACCCCGCCAGGCGGCTGCAACCGTAGTCGTAGGACAGTGCATGGAGCAGGAAGTTGCGGAGGCGGTCGACTTCGGACACACCGCCCCGTGCCTTGTTGTGTTCAGGGGGGTTGGCATAGAGGTAACAGGGAGGTGGCGGCCAAGTGCGCAGATCGTCGTGTCCGGGTGAGGCAGTGTAGGGTGGTGGTGCGTCGATGGTGTCCGTCATGGTGTAGGTCGCTTTGGTGTGATGTGCGGGGGATGAAGATAGCGCGGGTTGCCATCGAGATTTTGTAGTAGCGCCTGCGCCAAGACCCGTGGGCTCTCTGCTATCAGCGTTTGCTGCTCGAAGCTGGGAGAGGTAAGCGTGGAGAAAGGGGTGAGCTTTGGTGTGAGATGTTCAAGAGGAAGCATGTAGGGCCCGAGTAGTAATTGCGTGTGTGCAGACTACCACCTAAAGACGCATGTTCTTTGCGAACATCCGATCGACCTTGCACGACGTCAAGCTCATCTTCCAGTGCACCACTGTCTCGCCGTCTTTTTGAGCTTGGCGTGAAGCCCATCGCTAGTGAGCAGATATCCTGCGACTTCAGTACTTGCATTTTGCGTTGAGAGCTTCCCCGAACATCCCGACGGCTGGACGCGCAAAGTGGCAGGACCAGCTCTGCGATCATACCTCTTAGAATCCTCCTCCTCCTCAGCCGCTGACTCGTAAACCCAGTGCGCTGTGGGGCCACCTCCAACCATGTACGCCCTCCACGGCTGCGCGGCCTCCTCCGGCGTCTTGTGATTTTTCGCGCACAGGCGGTACAGGTTTTCCTCGATGCCGCCATACTCAGCCACCGCTTGCACGACTTCGCTCATCGCTCCTCCGATGCCATCAAACATGCACAACATGTCGTATTCGAGATGCCCTTCTCTGAGACACTCGGCCAGGTCCAGGGCGATGAGGCGGCGAAGCGGACGGCCGGCCGGTGTAGTCGCAAAGCCTTCCTTCGCCGCAGCCAGAGTAAGATATTGCGCTTTGGGGTTCGCCCTCGAGTCCAAGTACTTCAGCAGCTCGAGCATGATCACGTCTTGGAAGTCCGGCAGTAGATACTTCTCGCCCATGGCCCAGCAGCGGACCATGTGCAACTCTTGTTGCTCATCGCTTTTCTTGACGGCGTTCCAGTCTTCCGGAAGAGCGCCCTTGAGGATCCAGTACAGTAAAACCTTCCAGGCATCGGCATTGTCCGCGGGGAACCGCAGCAAGCCTTTCTCCCCACCCATTGAGCTTTCATGCTTGAGGGCCTTGAGGAAGTAGTCCGACGCGAGTTCCAGTGCCGCCTCAGGAACATGATATACCTGCTCGTCTGCATCTCGACCCACGTGGATTTTGATGAATCGCTGTGTGTTCTTGTAGTACCTGGGGATTCTCGTCAGAGCTGGTGACTTGAAGGGTCGGACATGGCAGGCTCACTTCAGTAAGTAGTCCATCGCTGGGTAGTCCCAGTACGAGCACACTGACTCTGCAGATGATGGGGCGGACTGAGCTTGGTCCGGCAAGGCGCGGGCCCGCTGCGAAGTCTGGGTGCCTCGTGAATCGTAGGTGCGAGTCTCATGCCATTGCGAAGTTTGCGTGTGTCTTGGTTCGAATGTGCAAAATCAATGGTGTGTTTGTTCAATCAGTGAAGTGAGGATAACGTGAAAGTGTAGCCACCTGCAGGCACAAGATCTTCTGGCCCGCGCGCCTTCCTCATCTGACCACCCCTGCATGAGAGACCGCAATGCAAACAGCGGTCGCTGCACCGTCGATGTCGCCGATTCGCGATCCCACGCCACAGCTTATCGGTCGGATGGTCGGTAGCTCCACTATACGTACAAACGTGTTGTCGCCAGGTTCCCGGGAATGGAGCAGACCTCACAGGTCATCGTCGATGTCAATCTCCGCCTCGTTGGCCACAGCCTGCACCTCCCCGCCCTCCATCGTCTTCGGCCTCTTCCCACCCTCAGGCCCACTACTCGCAGCCACGAACCCAACCGGCGCCCTCGCCTGCCGCTCCAACGCAGCCATCGCATCCAGCTTGCGCGGATCCACCTCCGCATCCCCGTCCCCATCAACCTCCATCTCCTCCTCCCCTCCCGCTGCACCCTGCTGCAGCCGCGCAACAGCCTGCCCAGCAATAAAGCCCACATCCGTATTGAACCGCGCCTGCACGCTCCGCTTCACCCGTAGCATCTCCTTGAACGTGTCCTCGTTCCCGCACTGCACCTCGAAGCCCTCCCAGAGCTTCCAGAACGCGGCCTCGACCCGCGGGTCGCAGAATTGGCTCGCGTGCCCGTAGATCGCGCGCGCGCGGTCCACCTCGCCCAGCCGGCGCTCCATCTCGGCGAACTTGACGCACATCCCCGCCGCCGCTTTATCGGGCAGGGCGGCGATGGCGCGCTCGTAGATTGGTCGTGTGGAGGTGAGGCCGAAGTTCGACGCGGACTTGGTGATGTAGAACTCGAACATCTCCGCCTTGTCCTCCTCGGCCACGGCCCGGGTCGCGCGCTCATAGATGCGCATCGCGTGCCGCGCCAGCCCGCGCTCCTCCTCCAGCGCGCCGTACATCAGATACAGCGTCTTGGCGAAACTCGGCGGGCAGTCTTCGACCGCTTGTTCGAAGAGGTCCCGCAGCCGCTCGATGCTGATCTTGCGATCGACGGCTTTGGTGAGGTAGAGATTCCACAGCTCGAAGGCGACGGGGTAGGAGAAGAGGTCGAGGCCGCGCTCGTAGATCTTGAACGAGTCCTCGTGGTACCCGGCCTCCTCCAGCAGGTTCGCGTAGTTGACCACGGTCTGCGGCGTGGCGATCTTGAGCTCGAAGATGCGCTCGTAGACCTTCTTCGTCTCGTCCAGAGTGCTGACGCTCTCGACCAGGTCGACGTAGAAGGACCAGAGCTTCCAGCTCTTGTGGACGCGCTGCTGCGGACTCAGCGTCTCGTCGAAGTAGTCTACGCTACTTCGCTTCGGCGCCTTGGTCGCCGTAGCCATGATCTGCACCGCCTGGTCGAAGTTCTCATTGCGAAGTTCGAGTTCCGCCCACTCGGTCCACATCTCCGCCAGCTCAGACACGGACTTGTACGGCACCTTGACAGCCTTCTCAAGAATCACTCGCGCATTACGGAGATCATCGCCTGTCTCGTAGAACTTGGCGTAGTTTGTCCAGAGCTCGTGGAAACGGCCGACTGCTTTCTTCGGATGGATGGCGGTGATGGCATCCGTATATGTCTGAACCACCATCTGTGCATTCTCCCCCCACAGCGCGACCCGTTTCTGCCACTCATTGACGTTGTGTGGATTCTGCCGTAACAGCACATCGTTGACAAGAAACGGCCTCCGGTCCATGAGCTGCTCGAAGCGCATCATTCGTATGTCGAGGTCCAGATCTGCGGCCTCGTCTGATCGTCCTTTCTGCTGTCGCAAAGCGGAGTCCTCGAGCTTAATGCTGATCAACGCTTCCTCCGCTTCGGCATACGTGTCAAAGACGACGCTGAAGTCGCGGACGGTCATCACGGTCGTGATGCCTCCTTCGAAGACATCCCTCGCGCGCTCGTAGGCGCCGCGGTTGATGTAGTACCGTGCCAGACCTACCCAGAGGATGCCGCGTTGATCGGGGAAGCGTTGAAGGCCAGACCGGATGATCGTCTCGACGTCCATGGTCGTGCCGTTCAGCATGGGGACTGGATTTGGTATCGCTCGCGCGTGGTCGATGAGCGTCTCCAGCATCTCCGTCCAGAGCTGAAATGGCCCCTTGGCTTCCTGACTCTTAAAGCGCGGGTTGTTGAGGATCTCGATGTACCGCTGCACGGCCTCCGTGTACTTCTTCTCCCTCACCAACAGCTCGATGAACTCCTCCACATGCTCAGGGTGGATCTGCATGTACCGCCTCCAGACCCTGACCGCCGTCTCCCCGCCCGCCGAGTTCGCGAACGGACGATACAGCGCCCACACCCTCCCATGCTGCGTCAGGGGCAGCGCCCGCAATGCCCGATCGAAGGTCCGCCGTGTGAATGTGATCAAGGGCTGCTGGCACAGGAGGACCAGGTACATCTCCCAGATCCGCGGCATCTTGTTGAGCAGCACGAGCGCGCGCTCGAACAACGCATTCACCTTCTGGAACTCGACTTTATGCCGGGCAGGGTTCTTGCCCTTGAGGTGTGCTGTGCGTAGTTCGAGATACATCTTCCAAAGCTTGTAGCTGCGCGGGAGGGCTGCGACGGCGCGTTCCAGCACGAAGGACTGCTCCAGGAGAGTGCCATATTGGCGCTTGAAGTTCGCGTAGTCGAGCCAAGGCCGGATGCTGCCTGGACTGCGCAGGACATCGGTCTCGTAAATCTCGTCGTTGTGGGCGATGAGGTAGAGGTAGTTCTGCTGCTGCTGTACGGCGGCCATGGTTCTGGGGGTGCTGGTCGGATCCGTGGAGGCTTTGCGTGAGCCGGGGCGGGACAGGCCGAGGGTGATGGTGAAGGGCGGCGTCAAAGTGCGCAGCAGCTCGCCGTGCCTGCCCATGCGATCCACCGCGAAGCAAGGCGCTGAGGATGGAGGAGAGGGTTGGTTGGTCGCGGCGGCGCGCGTGAAACACTTTCGCGAATGCAGCGCGAGTCATGCGCCGGGATGGAGAGCTCGAGATGCCGGCCGGTCGTGCATGAGAGACGACCTGGAGCTTCGGTGCTTGCTTTGTCTACTACACCACCACCTCCACATACCCTTCCGCTAACCACCCCTCCGCATCGCCCACAATGTCCTCCGGCGCCGGCCGCGAGGCTGTCTTCCCCACCCGCCAGTCCCTCGGCGCGATGAAATCCAAGCTCAAGGGCGCGCAGACCGGCCACGACCTCCTCAAACGCAAGTCTGAGGCCCTCACTAAGCGCTTCCGCGAGATCACCCGCCGCATTGACGAGGCGAAGCGCAAGATGGGCCGCGTGATGCAGATCGCGGCCTTCTCCTTTGCGGAAGTCACGTACGCTACGGGCAACTCGTCGATCGGGTACCAGATCACGGAGAGTGTCAAGCAGGCCAAGTTTCGGGTGCGCACGAGGCAGGAGAACGTCAGCGGTGTGTTCTTGCCGCAGTTTGAGAGTTTCCAGGCGGAGGGCGTGAGCAGTGACTTTGGGATGACGGGACTGGGGAAGGGCGGGCAGCAGGTGCAGAAGTGCCGGGAGACGTATACCCGGGCGGTGGAAATGCTGGTGGAGTTGGCCAGTCTGCAAACGGCCTTTGTGATTCTTGACGAAGTCATCAAGGTGGTTAACCGGAGAGTGAATGCTATGTACGTTGCTGAAGTCCTCCATACAATCCGATCTCTAACATGTAGCAGCGAGCACATCATCATCCCGCGCGCCGAGAACACGATCAAGTACATCAACTCCGAGCTCGACGAGCTGGACCGCGAGGAGTTCTTCCGGCTGAAGAAGGTCAAGGGCGTCAAGGAGCGGGCGCGGGCGGAGGAGGAGGCGGAGCAGGCGAAGAAGGCGCGGCGAGAAAGCGACAAGGAGAATGCGAAGGATGGTGAGGGTGGGGAGAGTAAGAACATGCTGGGTGATGAGGGGGACGAGGATGTCATCTTTTGAGTTGTATCATGTGAGCGACGGCGTTCATGGGTCGTACCTTCCTGATTCCAACAAGCGACCGCCCAGGTTGTTTTCTCTTCATTTCCAGATCTTCAATTCCACTGAACAACAACTTATCACAGTTGTCGCTCACACTCACACGGTATCGGAAAACGGCAGCGTTAGTCATGGAATAACGTCTCTCACCTAGACATTCGGAAGCACAATCTCTGACCAGGTCGCGGCACAAAGACTTCGCGAGCAACACGCATCCTGCTAGTCTTCCTGCAAACGTCCACTCCATTGACGGACTCCCCAGAAGGCGCAGGCCGTCTGCACTGTCGGCGGCTCGCCCGAACCACTCGCGCAAGCGCTGAGTTATCGCCCACCGTGCAGTGCGTACCACGAGCTCAGCATCCCCGGACTCGCCACCATCCGCGATGAGCGATCTCATGCAGTAACTACTGACCGTCTGAACTGCCTGGCATCGCTAACCTGACCAGGGCGATGCAGTCGGACATGCAGATAAAGCTCATCATCGGCAGTCCGGCGGAAGCAGTCAGTGTGTGTTCATCTCCAAGGTCATACTTGAGAGGGCCGCGAAGTACTTCGGCGCCGCACTGCGCAACTCGCATCTGGGATCCGGCGAGCGCGACGTGTTGACAATTCCCGACGACGACATCACTGCCTGGACCATCTTGCTGTTCTGGATCATCCACCGCTATCTCCCACCGACAATCGAGTTGATCCCGCCGATGGAGTCGGACGAGCCGGCAGCTCAGTATGATTACTCAGTCTGCATCAGGTGCTGGGCGCTTGGCGACAAATACGGCATTGCCGAATTCCAGGACCTTGTCATGCTTGAGCTCATCAGAAGTCTCGAGACTGAAGGAGTCAGCCTTGCGAACATCAAATTGGGCTTCGAGAGCTCCAAGCCAGGCTCGCCTCTCCGAGATCTGCTAGCGGAGGAGCTGGCAGGGCAGTTAGATGCGCATGAGGAGTAATGCACGCAGAACCTGGACCTGTTTGATAACGTGGCAGGCATGATGAAAATGCTCGTCACGAAACTCCGCTGCAGGCACGAGACAGGGGAATACATTTTCAGGCCGAGAGTGCCGCGTGGGATAAATGACGGCTCCTCCGAGCAAGGCGAGTCTCCGTACTGGATGTTCATGGTGGACAAGAGGAAGAGGACGCCGCACTGGCTGCATCACAGGATCGAGATTGCCGCGCGGGAAGATCGCAGTAGCTGGACCTGAGCGGTTGAGGTACTGTTGGGGGCCACGAGGGGCCTGGGTACTGGGGCTCTACCACCCTTGATGTCAACCTCGCGGATAAGAAGGTCGTCGAACCAGCGTCCAGCCGTGCCACACGACTTGGACCAGGTGAGGAAGGCTAGCAGCGTATATGGCCAAGAACCGTTTTCTACATTGTCCGTACGACTCGGTCAGGGACCACGAGGCTGACCAGTTCTACCAAGCACGTACATGTATCGCGCACGAGCCCGTGCTCCCGACGAGCCTTCCCAACCACAGACGCATGGCTTGAGTGATGCAGTGACTCGACGTCATCGGAGACAGGAGGCGTGATGTGTGCACGGAAGCGTCGGCGTAGTGATTCACCGCCTGAGTGATGGGGTACGGCTGGAAGATGGATCACAAGACCTCGCTGGTCGGGCCCATCATCGTCTTGCTTGTTTGCCGAATGAGAGCTTTCGCAGGCTCCTCTCACCGCGTAGTGCTCTCTCTGCTCTCGTTTCAAGGAATGTGCTTACAAAAAATTGATAGCGGCCTGTGGCATTCCTGAGGCCAAGGAGTCACATTAAGACACTTGCTCTGACATAGGAGCCTACCGCAAGCACAACATCGCACAGCTGACATGGCGATGTGCCGTAGTTAAGCGTACGCCACCATCGGATCTTATCAGAGTAGCACCTATGTCGCAGCTACCAACCCACTTCGCCGGCCGGCGGAGCGACTAGATGTCTTCCTACCAAGATGACCAGAACCCTCAACCGCAATGCAGATATTACACCAACCCCCGCCTGTTATCTCCCACGCACGCCCTCACGCCCGTTTTTTCATATGCCCTGGCGTCATGCGTAATGCCACATCTCGTTGCTGAGATCGAAGCCGTTGCTGAAGTCTGTCCCCAGTATGTCGTCCCAGTCTGGCGGCGGAGTCGGTGGCAGCAGAGTCGGTGGCAGCAGCCCTGGGTCCAGCGCAAAGGCATCTACGGGCTGCTGGTCTAGGTCCATCGTGATGTCTGCGGACGTGAGTGTTTCGTCCATGGATGCAGGGGGATCCGTCTCTCTACCCACGGAGCTTGTCTCGATTCCGGGTGCTGTACCGCGCGCCTTGGTCGCTGATGCCGCGGGCCGGAGAGGCAGGGTAAACATCCCCGTCGCCTTACCATTCCCTACGCCGCCAATCCCATCACTGTCGCCCACCGTCCGCCCTCCTACCCCTGGCACCGCTGTCTTCGCCACTGCTGCACTGGGCACCGCGGACCCCAATGCCCTCCGCCCCATCCACCCCTCCTTGCAATACGAGCACGGCAGCGCAATCGGCGCAGCCTCCACCCCGTCTCCCCATACCACCGTCCAGCAGTAACCTCGTGCGACCGCCTGCGCGCACTTCTCAATCGGCAAGAACTCGCCGTGCCCGCATGAACACCAGATCAGTTGTTGCGTGCACATTGTGTGTGTCTGTGTCACGTCGGGCGTAGCACAAGAAAGAAGGCAACCTCTGCTCTGCTGTGCTGGTGTGGACAGAGAAGGGCCAGGGAGGGGTGGGTATATGTGTTTGCGTGGTGACAAATGGCGTGGCATGGTCGTGAGATGGATGAGATGGCGATCGTTCCATGGGAGGGACTGATAAGACTTACTTACCTCTCTTCGCAAACCGGCGTCTGTGCTCGCGGAGGACACTCCCACCTGGGCCCGGCAGAGTGCGCATGAGGAAGTGGCGAGGGCGGAGCCATATCTGTCATCAGCTACACATTGTTTTCCGTACCTCGTGTACGTACACTATACTCATACATGGGCAAACAGTCCGTCGATCCAATCCCATCTCTCTCATCCAAGCTGTGCGATCCAAGCGTGTGGCCTGGGGAGTACTCATATGTACACGGTCTGGGTGGCGACAACGGTGGTGTAGGAGGTGACCACATCCGCTGCCGGCGCTAAAGAAGGCGTGTCGAAGGCGGTCGATGCTGAAAGTGGGTCGTACGAGAACAAAGCAGCGGCTGGTGCAAAGTTTGCTGCTTTGATGATGTCTGCGGCCTGCGCAGCACGTATCAGTCCCTGTCTCATCCCGATCTGCAAGTCACTGGGGAGATCTACCTTCTCTGCTATGCCATAGACCACAGCCTGCAGATGCGCAGCGGGTAGCATGGGGATGATACTCGAGTCCACGACCCGCAGATTCGCCGTCCCGTACACGAGTAAGTCAGGCGACACCACGCCGCCCAGCTCCAGCGGCATCATGGCACAAGTGCCCACCGGATGGTACTCCGTCTGCATGTGCGTGTTGATCCACTGCAGGATGTCCTCGTCAGTGGCACCGGCAGCAGGGTACATCTGGACCGGGTCGAGCTCGGAGAGGGCGGCGGTGACGATGAGGCGCTCGTTGAAGCGGATGGCAGCTAGCAACACCTGGGCATCGATCGGGTTGCTGCCGTAGCGGGGGTCGATGATGGGCGGATCGAAGGGTTGGGAGGAGGCGACGGTCACGGTGCCGCGGCTCAGGGGACGCATGTTGGCTACTGTCAACGCGCCGCTGTTGGCGTTGATGATCTCGTAGCTTGCGCGGATGGGGTCGGCCAGAGCGTTCGTCAGGAGCTGTAGTTGTCGAGCGTAGCCAAGGACGACGGATGGATCCGTTCCGGTGGGAAGATATTGCGAGGCTGTTTGAGCGGAGGCAGCGTCGGGAATCGCCGTGGAGCCATTGACGATGAATGCAAGTGCTGGGAAGGCGACGCCGTCGAATGCGCCGGACGTCAGTGGGCCCGTTCTGGGAGGCGGTCAGCAAGAGCGCAAAGCACTCTGGCCCTGGCCTGACTTACCTATTGGCCCAGTAAGATGTCCATGCATCCTCTGCGAAGCTTGGCTCGGTGAAGAAGTCCAACGGGCTGGGGTGCGCGGAGTTGTTGTAGGGGTACCTTTAACACATCAGACGTCCATTCGGATCCGACAAGTGCTTGGAAACTGAGCAGAGACTCACCATGTCCACACCTGTGCGTGATCATGAAGATTGCTTCCGACTCCCGGCAGATCGATGTTGACTGGCAGACCTAGTGGCTGAAGCACACTCGAGGGCCCAATACCCGACAACATCAGGAGCTGAGGGCTGTGCAAGGCCCCGGCAGCCACTACGACTTCACGACTGGCTCTCGCCGTCTGCCGCGGGCTTTGTGCATCGGATGCGAACTCGACTCCAACAGCGCGGAGACTTGTCACAGCGGCAGGCGGTGAGTCGGAATTCTGGCGAGTGAAGAGTGCTCCCGTCAATGTGCTCCATATACTGCGCAACAGGTGACGCTTCCTCGAGGAAGAAGAGTGGCTCCCAGTTCCAGAGACGTTCAGGGTGGTAGTGTCGCCGAAGATGCCGCCGGGGATACCAGGAGATGTCCCTTGGCCGGCCGATGCATCCTGGGCGCTTGTGACCGAGGCATCCGTATTGGTGCTGGCGCTGTCGAACAGGATCTGTGTGACATGCTGGCCAGTGCTCACCCACAAGTTGGATCTCGTCGCCACTGGGTCGTAGTATGCCCGTCTGGCCGTCGAGCGCGTGGCTGCCACAGGGTCGAGGCTGAGTGGGAGGAAGCTGGCTCCGGCAATCTGGTTGTGACGGATAGCACGATCAGCAACCGCATCAGACACTCACAGGCCGTCGTACTGAGCGTCATACGTACGAGACCTTGGTTCGGATCGTAGGCAGTCGGGACTCCGAGCTCATTGAGGGCATCGAAGAGCAGGGCAGACGAGTCCCAGAACCAATGGGCGAAGCTGACGTTGACGGCGCCCGTCGTACCGTGCACCGACATGTTTGCTTCGATGGAGTAGTTCACGGCGAGTTCGATTGAGTCCACCGGGTGGTAAGTCTCGCTTCGTGTAAAGTATGGCATCATATCATCCCATGACCAGCCGGGATTGCCAAGCTGCACCGTGTCGTCGTAGTCGCTGTTCACCAGTCAGTGACACACCACAATCAGCTTCGCCCCAGTGTCGATGATCACCTGATCCCGCCACGATTCCACAACATCCCATTAATCAGACTCCCGCCGCCGAGACCATACCCTTGCGGTACGCTGCGCGGCGCGCCATCGAGAGCGACTTGCGGGACAGTGGACAGGTTCCAGTCGTAGATGCTGCCGATGCCGTCGCCGATCATGCCGGGGACTTGGATGAAGAGCTCATTGTGATCGGCAGGGCCGGCCTCGAGTAAGAGGACGTTGACCGTGGGATCTTCCGAGAGGCGGTTGGCCACTGTCAGGCCGGCAATTCCGCCTCCAGCGATGATATAGTCGTACTCGGGGAGGAGGGGAGCGTTGAGCGGCAGGGCATGCGTCTGGCTACGGAGTAGCAGACCGAGCGCAAGAGCCAACATTGGCCTCGTAGCCTCGCGTTTCGTCTGTAGTCGTCGGCAAAAAGAATGGATGCGGTCAAGGTTGATGCAGCAGATCTGAGATTAGCTTTGGATTGTACTCGATCAAGGAGTGAAGCAAGAGCGATATTGACCGTGTTAAGGCGGAGCCCGCTGTCGAGGGAGTGACAACGAACAAAGGCACGAGAGGTCTCGAAGGCAGCCACGTTGAGCAATCAGTTCCGTCGCAACGGCGCGAAGCAAACAACGCTACCGCTCTTACATGTTTCCCTCCGTCATGCCCACGCCAAGTCGTTGCCATCCAGCGACAAGTACACTTGTCTTCGTACCTCGTCCTCCTTTACGGATACTCATTGCCAATGGTGATCGTGGTATTGACCGAAAACACCTTCGAGAACTTCCTGCGATAGTGCGCAAACATGTCAGCGGAGGCTTCCATATCCTGTGCTATCCCTATTGATCCACTCACATCCCGACCGTGAACGCGCCCGAGATGGGACTACTGCTTGCCGTCTCGGATCCCACGAAGATGCTGTTCTGCAGGTTGCTGTAGTTGCTGGATCCGCCGAAGAAGAACGGCGTCCAGACTGGCTCGCGTTAGCGACCACCACTATCACGGAAGAGGATTGCTGACAGCCTACCGCTGTAGGAATACCCGTAGGGCACCTGCAGACCCGTCGTGTTGCCGGCAAAGATCACCTGCAACATAGACGCAAAGATTAGCATGCAGCTCAAGCAGCTGTCAAGGGTTACACCCGTCGAGTTACGCACATCCAGATTCGGATCCGCCTTCTGTACTCCCGTGATCTTTATCAAGAACGGCTTGTCGTAGCCGTTGTCGGGGACCACGGTCATGACACATGACGGGCGGGCGTACGCGCCGTCTGGGTCCGACGTGAGATAGTCCTCTGCGTAACGGATCGCGCCGGAGAACTGGGGCTCGAAGCTGGGAGCATCACTGGTGTCAGCAATCGGCAACGACATACTTGCAACACCCACGCCAGGTATAGACATACCCTGGCTCAGAGTACAAGTGCCCAGCCAGGACATCGCCGAGCAGCTGCTCGCCGCCGGCCGCGAGGGTGCCCAGGTCAAGCACGGCCTTCACCGTGAGCTGTGAGGAAAACGTCAGTCCCCATGATCAATTCGAGGGTCGATCGGATCCGCGGCCTACATTGAGATAGAGAGCTGGGACGAGGTAATTGTACGAAGCTGACGCCGGTAGAGAGCTGGGCAGGACATCCTCTCGTGTGTCCAGGTGCGCTGGATGGGTTGTCGCCATGGAGGCCAGGTTGAGCGCCGCGAGTGCGGTGGGGCTGGTAAAGATCATAATGGGGGGTGAGGCTGTTGGGAGTGCGAGACACGCAGGGCGTTGTATGTGGTCTGGAAGCGTGGCCGGGGGCAGCGGAGGAGGACTTATCTACTCTTGACCTCAAGGCACACTGCGAGCCCCAGCCCTCACGACGTCACTGACGACGGGCGATGCTTCTTCAGGTACAAGGAGCCCCGGAAGGGATCCTGCGTGTCCCGCATGGTTTAGCAAAGCCATGCGCCTCCGCTCGAAGCCTTATCTCCATCGCCGTTGGCCCTCGGTCCTTTCGGCGAGTCCAAGTGACGGTAGTGGGAGGCCGCAGCGTGGATGTGATCCCTCGGATTGCAAAGGTCTGACGGTACAGCCGAAGCCGATGGCTTGAGCAGTCAGTCAAGCAAACGCACCGGTGGCGTGGCTGTCATCGTGGGAGGATCCTGGTGCAGGAGCCGGGGCTATTGGTCGCAATACGACGGTATTATGGCAGGTCCATGCCATGTGGCAATGTTGTCGATTGCCATCGACACCTTTCGGGCCATCCAATACCTTGAGGAGTTTGCGCATTGTCATGCTGACGCATGTCCAGCCCCGGCTTCTCCTCGGGTTCGTGTCATCTCTTGCTGCCCCGACAATTCACTGTTGACAAGCGGCAGCATCGCAAGGCTGGGAATATGGATGCCGATCGCGAGGTCGCGATCGACATGATTGGCTTCGAGACCTAGGACAGCGCCAGGGGCACTGCACTGCACTCGATCAACATCGGCTTCGGCTTCGCCGTTCTCGCGGTTCTCGCGAGGATCGATGGTCCCGCCAACCGACCGGCGTGACGCTCACGGCCGTGCAGCGCAGACCTCATAGCCGGCCCTTCCCTCGCCATGTTCTAAGACATCCGACCGCATGCCATTCCCTCCGCGTCACCTCTGCGAACCATCAGCACAATGAAACCCACCCCCCTCCTCCTCGCTCTCCATCTCTTCGCCGCCACCAGCTACACTTTGCCCCTGCCCGACGATGCCGCCGTAGACCTCGTCTGGCAGTTCCCCAACACCACCTGGATCGAAAACCTGGCCGTGCGCCATACCGGCGAAATCCTGTGCACCTCGCTTAGCGCGGCGGCCATCTTCATGGTCGATCCGTTTGCGCACACGGAGGTCACCGTCGTCCAGTTCGAGGCGGGGAATGGCGTGCTGGGTATCACGGAGGTGGAGAGCGATGTCTTTGTTGTGGTGACGGCGCGGGTGGATCTTGCGACGAGCGAGGCGGCGCCGGGGAGTGCGGCGGCGTGGAAGGTGGATATGAAGGCCTGGATGCTGGTACGCGAGCGGTGGCATCGCACCGAGGCTCCCTCACGCCAAAGCCTTCCTCCTCCCGCTCCCACTGACAGGCTTGCAGGGTGCCCCAAACGTCGTAACCCTGGTCGCCAACCTCACCGACGTCGGTCTCCCCGACGGCGTCGTGCCCCTGACCGAACCAGACACCGTCCTCATCGCCGACGCAGCCCAGGGTCTGATCTGGAAACTCTCCACGCGCACCGGCGAGTACACCATCGTCCTCGACGACGACATCCTCCGGTCCCACAACCCGCACCTGCCCCTCGGCGTCGACGGCCTCCACATCCTGGACAAGTCCCTCTACTTCACCAACCTCGGCGACAACATCTTCGCCCGCGTCGCCATCGACACGACGCTGGGGAATGCGACGGACCAGATCGAGATTGTGGCCACGCTGCCCTTCCCGGACGACTTCGCGCTCGCGGCGGATGGGACCGCGTACGTGGTCGGCGCGAACCAGTTGTCCCGCGTCTCGCCCGCGGGGACGGTGGAAGTGCTCGCGGGGGGCGTCAACGATACCACGCTGGAGGGCGCGACGTCCGCGCAGTTCGGTCGGAGGCGGGGCGATGCGGGCGTGCTTTATATTGGCGAGTTGTACCATCCAGTTGCATCGGTATGCGACTATCAGCTGACGATGCAATGCAGGGACGAATGGTGGCCTGCTGGTGCCTGTCCATGGGCGCTTGATCGGGGGGCAGATATTAGCGGTCAACGTTGCGCAGTTCGAATGAGGCAGGAGTGGATGTACCCTGACATGCTGGATCGCCAGCCGTGCGTATGCTAGATGCCGAAGGGTAGCGGAGATCTGGAGCCCAAAGAGCGTAATCGAACCTTGCAATCGTGCAGATCAGCCGTGGTGAGAGTCTTCGTGTCTGATTATGCTTTTCGCGTCGCTCACCGGCACTCATACGCCGTGGTATGATACACCAAATGCACAAACAACCGCAGAATGCTCGACAGAACTCCTCCAACGCCTCGCTAGCCAAGCCCGGGCATTACATCCAAACCAAACCAAAAAAAAACCATTGACATGACCCCATGCCTCCCCATTCACCGCGACACCCTGCCATCCCCGAGCTCGTGCCGCGGCAGCTCCTTGGCCATCCCCGTGTCCAACTCATGCCTTTGCTGCTTCGGCTCGTGCACCCGGCCCTTCTGCTTCATCGTCTCGTAGCGCTCCAGGAAACTCTGGATCTGGCCCGGCTGCGGGCTGCTGCCCATGGTCCGGAAACTCGCGCGCCGGCTCGCGTCCTCGGAGACGGAGGAGGGCAGGTAGGGGGAGGCGTGGGAGACGTGGGAGGAACTCCTCGGGAGCGGTGGGGGCCGGAAGGTGAATTCGGCGGCGATGGCGTCGTCTTTGCAGGAGTCCGGGAGCTTGTACATCAGTTTCGGCTTGGCGTGCTTCTGGCGTTCGCGGCGGAGGAGGAAGAGCGCGGCGCAGAGGGCGAGGAAGAGGGGGATGCCCAGCGCGCAGCCCAGGATCAGCATGTCGGTCGCGGTGTACCGGCCGGCGCTCGCTGCTGCTGCGGCGGCGGCTGGGGTGGCGGTCACGGTGACCTGCGAGGTCCCGGTCGCGGCCGTAGCGGAGGGGGAGGCGGCCAGCACGGATTGTAAGAGGGTGGCGACTTGCGAGGCGCGCAGCTGCACGCCGCTGCCGCCGGACATGACGAAGGTGTTGCGGCCGGCTTGGCAGTCGGTCGTGTTGAGGCCGCAGATGAAGGTGTTACTGTCGCCGTCGCTGGCGCAGGGGGTGATGCCGATGGCGCTGCTGGGGCTCTCTGGGATCGCACCACAGTAATCAGCCTGCTGCTGGGATCACTCGGCCTGGGCGAGGCTCCTCACCTGTTCTGCAGTACCCGGCGCAAGCGGGCGAGTCCCACGTCGCGTCGGTGCAGGAGGCCCGGCTCACGAGCCCTTCGCCATAACACAGCCCGTTGTCCAGGCAGAAGGAGTCCGCCGGGCAGCACGCGGCGGCGGTGGCATTGCTGCCGCCGCAGGGGGTGTCGTTGCTCGCGATGGTATTCCCGTCCGGTAGGTAGCAGGTCTGTGAGTGTGCGATGGCGATGAAGAGAATGGCCGCCGGGAGAGCGCGGCGGGCGCTGGTAAGGAGTGGCATCGTCGTGGTGGACGTGGGGGGGTTAAGGAATGGCTGTACAGGTCATCGACGACAACGAGAAGAACGAAAGGAAGCCCGCAGGACAACAGCACCACCACACCACCTCACCGTTGAGTGACTGCTCACACTGACAGATCGTACAACACCTGCCCGTTTGAAGGTTGGGAGCGCCCCTCGACCTCGACCGCGAAGCCTCTCCCTGTGCCGAGATGAAGTGGCGTTTCATCCCACCCCCGAAGCGGACGCCCGTCGTTCCTGGTGTCCGTCAGACGGCCAACGGCAGTCGCTGCCATCCATGTCCTGTCCGAACACCAACTTTGATAATACGGGCGGGGCTGACAAGAGGTACAGCATGCCCCTTCATCACAGTGATCGCCGAGTGCAAGACCCTGTCGAGAGGCACTCGGCCATGCCATTTGACAGACCTCGTCACATCTGCGACAACGGCAATACAGGAGATGCAGTTAGCTTGGCGAGCATCGAGCACCGTTGCGTGGACATGCGATACGAAGCTAAACATGAATTACGGCTTTTGGATACGCGGCTTTCCCCTCCTGAGCGCCTCGAGATGTGCTCTACAGTGTATGCGTCGGCTCCGGTCGCGAGAGCTCCCTCCCGTGTCGCGGCCCTCGTCAGTCCGGCGTCGCGGGCCCCTTGGACGACATGCTGTACGGCGCCAGCACCTTCTTCGCATTGCAGATCCGCCACGCCAGATTCTGCACCGAGCCATCACTCTGCACCACCTCGGCCGCGAACTCGATCCCGAACATCTGCTGCACGGCATACACCACGCGCCGCGCATACTTCCCCTCGCGCTCGATCGCGGGACCAAACACCTCCGCCGCCGTCCGCGGCGCGACGTCCGGGTCCCGATCGAAGCAGTCCCGCAGCAGCGGCAGCAGCGCCTGCTCGACCGCGCCCCGGATCGCGCGGTCCCCGCCGCCGCCGTAGTAGTCCACGCGCTCCTCGTCGTCGAAGTGCGGGATGCGGATCTCGAAGGGCAGGGACAGGGCCATGACGCTGTGCCGGCCGTCGTGGTGGTAGCGGAACTCGAAGATCCCCTGCGTCCAGAAGAGCTTGTCCCCGGCGAAGGCGATGGCGCCGGAGATGAAGTCCGCCGTCCCGCCGTCGGTACGTGTGCTGCCCGAGACGCGCTGCTCGCTGAGCAGGATGCCGTCGTTGGCGTGCCGCTGGTCGTAGATGCCCGGGGTCACGGCTGTCCAGCGGTTCTGCGACGAGATCTTGGTGACTTCGCGCGAGGCGTTGTCGCCCACCATGTAGAGCCCGATCCAGTCCTTCTTGCCGTGGTTCAGGGGCGCGGTCCATTTCACCTTGAGTGGCGCGCCGTAATCCACCGTGAGCCTCCTGAAGCCGTCCTGGTGCTGTTGCTCAACCGTGCCCTCCCTATCACGAGCTGCTGCTTTCCCAGCCGTGACAATAGATTGTGACGCATCAATCTCCAGCGAGTAGTCCTTCGGATCATACCCCGCAATGTCCGGCGCAATGCGCGTGATACTGATGCGCGCGGGAAACTGCTTAAACAGCGACTTCGAGTCAGTCACGAAGTGGCTGAAGCCCTCCGCCAGCTTGGGCCCGGCGGCATCCAGCAGGTCCTCGAGGATGTCCAGCCCGTCATCCAGCGCCTTATCCACGGTCCCCGTGAACTTCTGCAGCGGCGAGGGCAGCGAGCGCTGGATGTTCTTCGACACGCCCGAGGTCTCGCGGATGCTCATGCGGTAGAGCTTCTGCATGTGCGGTCTGCGCCACGTCAGTCGCTGTCACTCGCGCTAGCTGCTCGTAGATATCACTCACCGCTCCACGAACTGGATGAAGCACAACGTGAGCACGTGGCTGAGCAGGGCGAGCAGGAAGATCGCCTTGCTCCACGTGATGATCGCCGCGCCCCAGACGCCCGCCAGGCCGATCGTCCGCTCCGGATTGTTCAGGAAGCGGTAGATGCCACTGTACGTCAGCTTCGGCGCGTGATCGAAGAAGAAGTCGCCGAAGAACCAGCCGAACTCGCCCAGGGACTCGTAGATGCTCGTCACCGTCCAGATCTGCAGCGCGATGAGCGCGAACCCAACGACGTGCCGCAGGATGGACATCTTGATCGTCCAGTCCTCCGGCAGCCCGTACATCTTCCACGCCGCGCAGATGAAGCTCGTGTAGCACATCACCATCGACAGATGGTACACGCCCTTCCACTGCCGCCACGCCTCGTCGCTGCTCTCGCCGTACTTGACAAAGTGCCGCGTCCAGCGCTTCTTGTTCGATTGCCGGTCCAGCAGGAAGCCGATGCCGATCGAGTACCACAGGCGCCAGAGCACGGCGCCGACGACGAAGAAGCCCTGCCAGGACTGCGTCGAGGGGGTGAAGAGCGCGAGGGTGTACATGTAGACCTGCAGGACGACGACCGAGACGTCCGTCACGCGGTGCAGGTCCATGTTCTGCACGCCGACGAGCTGGTGGACGTGCGCGGGTTGGCGGGCCGGGGTGTAGCCGACGCTCATGAGGCGCGTCTGGTAGGAGGGGCGTTGGAGATAGCCCGCGCCCTCGCTGGCTTCTTCACCAGACGCTGCGTGGGTCCGGGATTCCTCGACCCGCTTCGGCGGCGGCGGGGCATTGTAGGTCCGCTCGATATGCGGGCTCTCGACCAGCGCCAAAAAGATCATCTGCGCCGCGTGCGCGATGATGGAGATGAAGAGCACCTTGTAGCTCGCGGCCATCATCGAGATCCCATAGTACCCCGCATACCCGACCGAGTACATGGGGTGCGGCGCCAGCTCGAAGACGCCGTCAAAGGTCAGCTCCTGGTCGACGAGGAAGAAGAAGTCGCCCCAGTACCAGGCGAAGTCCTTGACGACGCGGTGCGCGTCCAGCTTGACCCAGAGGTTGAAGCCGACCAGCAGCCAGCCGCCGACCCAGCGCGCGATCGTCATGGGCAGTTTCTCGCCGGCGGGGCGGCCGCCGCAGGCGATGGCGAAGAGGCAGTAGGAGGTGAAGTCGCACATCAGGATGAGGTCGACGACGCGACGGAAGAGGAGCCAGGTGTTGTACTCGAGCGGCGCGTCCTCGAACTTGTAGTCCCTCGGGATCTTGGCCTCCATCTCCTGCTTGATGATCTTGTGCAGGAAGGGGTACGGGTTGTTGCCCGTCGCCGGGTCCTCGAAGATCCGGGACTTCCTGGCCCAGTTCACGAGGCGCTTGTGGTGGGACTGGTTGTGCAGCAGCCAGCCGATGCCGGCATTATAGCACGTCCGCCAGAAGAGGAAGGTCACGGCGAAGACGGGGACGCGCCAGCTCGGCGGCAGGACGTAGAGCAGGGCGCAGAGGTACGCCAGCACGGTCACGATGGCTATGTCCGACGCGTTCTTCGGCTGCTGCGGGTCGAACAACTGCGAGACCATGTCCTCGGTGTGCGGGACGGTGAAGACTACAAGGGGTGAGCATCATCAGCCTGTGGGCGCTTTGGGCATCGAGTCGCGTGGGGGAGCGTCTTGTCGGGACAGGTGGGCTTCTGGAGGAATTCGTCGGTGTTGACACCGTGAGGTATATACGTTCTACCGCCACGTTGGGCGCCGGCATTGGCTCGAGGGCACGCACCTGTACCGTCGAGCGTCCGACCGAACGTCCGCTTGTCCTTGTCATCTTTGTCTTCTCGGGCTTCGCTGTCGTTCAGACTCCGCACCGCCTCCTTCGCACTCTGCACCGACGCCGCCTGCTGAGGTGCGTCGGGCTTCTGCGGCAGCCGTTCGCGGAGACCATTGACGTCCACGCCCGGAGTCCCGTCCGAGTCAGCCATGTCAGCGTCGCCGTGTGGGAAGTTGGTGTGTTCAACAAGCCAGGCTGAGACCGGGAGAGGTTGTCAATTCATGTGGTTCTCGACAATAACGCGCAAAGCGGGGCATTTACATCAGGCCTGGGGACTGCCGGGCCAAACCATCCTGGCAGGCAATGACCTCAAGCATGTCTGCCGTGCGCGCGGCGATTGGATGCGGCCGACATGTACGTCAAGGTGAAGCGGAGCAGCTGGAGTGGGTGTGGGCACATGTCGTCTTGGCGGAGACGTGACGCGCACGGCTCCGTCTCTCCCGACGCGCTTCTCCGGGCCTAGGCTCTTTCCCCTAGCGACATCCTCCCGTCGTCTGCGCCTGTCCACCTGGGCTGTACGCGTGAGGGTCGGGTACAGTCATGGTCCTCGGAGGCGCACGACGATAGTCGGTGATAGCTTTCACGCCTCAGGCTGCCTCGTCCGTGCACAGCATGACATAGAACCATAGGTGACCGGTTCAAGCTGGAAGACACGGTCCGTAGATCTCGATATGAAGGGCTAATGCCTCGTAGCTCCTCTAAGGGACGTCTCGCTACCCATGATATCGCTACCGCGCTTTGAGTATGCACAAATGACTGCCGTGAAGCATCCCAGACCTCTTCTCATGACGCCGGACGCAACCCAAAAATGCTTCGCTCAACAAGCCTCCCCATCCATGCAGACTAACGCAACAGCCTCATCAGTGTCGGGTCTCTGAAATCAGGCACTATCCGCAAGACTCGTCCGCTCGACGCCCCGCTCTCCCAGGCCTTCAACCAATGTCGGAGACTCGGAGGAAGTCTCGCGCGGCCGCTCTTCGTCCACACGATCCCGCTTCCCTCCACCAGGTGGGAACCGCACGAACAGGACGCAGATGACGAGTCCCGCGCCCGCGCTCGCCGCGGCATACAGGAACATGGCCCGGTAGGCCCCGTTCATCAGCCCATTCATGCACGCCTCGAACTCCGCTCGCCGACCCTGATACTCGCACTGCACGCGCTCCTGCACCAGCTTCTGGATGATCTCCGAGATGGGCAGGGAGAAGGCCATGGCGAGGTTGACGAGGATGGAGCAGACCGCGCCCGCGAGGCCCTGGTACTTCGTGGGCTGCGTGGTGGAGAGGCGGACGAGGGAGAGGGTGTAGGTGAGGTCGATGCCCAGCGTGGCGCACAGCATCGAGGGCAGCACCACGGCCCAGTAGTTGAAGGGGAGCGGGCAGACGGCCAGCAGTAAGGGCGCGGCGACCCAGGCCAGGCCCGAGACGAAGAGCAGCAGTTCCAGCCGGACGACGTGCATGAGGGAGCCACCGACGACGCAGAGCACGAGGCCGCCGACGGCGGTGGGCGTGTACCACAGCGCCAGCTGGAGCCCGTGCACGCCGTACTCGTACCGCGTGACGCCCGACGCGCTGCCGAGGTACTTGGCGGACGTGTACAGCCAGACGCCGTAGCTGGCGTAGAAGAAGAGGCAGGCGAAGCAGACGGCCACGGTGCTCATCGGGCGGAAGAAGTCGAAGGGCAGCAGGGGACACGCCGCGTACCACCCTTCCACCCACAGAGCGGCCACGAGACACAGCATCCCCGCCACAAACGGCCCGTACACGAACGGCGAGGCGAACCCATTCGGGTATTGCTTGTATTGGTTTGCCTCTGGCAGGTACGCCAGGGCATAGCTGTTGAGGATCAGACCCGCCGTGATGAGGAACGCGCCGAGCCAGTCCATCTGGAGCCCGAGCTGCTTCCGATCCGTGCGGTCGCGCGGGACAGTCAGAAACGCGGTGATGGCCGCGACGAACGCCAGCGCCGCAGCGATCCACAGATACCACTGCATGTGATGCTTGGGCAGCGCGCCCGCCGTCAGGATCCCCGCGAAGAACCCCAGCGGCGCGCACCCGCCGTACAACCCGAAGACCAGGTTCCGGCGCCGCCCGGCGTCGTAGAAGCTGGACACCAGCACAAAGGCCGACGGTGTGAAGGCCGCGATCGACAGCCCCTGCATGGCCCGCGCGACGTCGAGCATGAGCAGGGACGAGGGGAAGAAGCCCGGGACCAGGCACCAGATCCCGAGCCAGACAAGCCCGCTCATGAAGATGCCGTAGCCGCCGTGGATATCCGCTAACCGGGCAAAGCCAAGGAGCGTCGCGCTCAGGATCAGCGACAGTAAGGTGGCCGGCCAGAAATCGCCCAGCACGCCGGGGCCGATCATGATCAGGTTTTCGCGGTAGATGAACGCCGGCAAGGCGATAGCGAAGCCTGAGATGAGGTACTCGCCGAGGAATTGCGTCATGGCGATCGAGAAGCAGAAGCCCACTTCGGCTGCCAGGCTGCGGAACCGGGCGGGTGGCTTCAGCGACGCCGGCGGGCTGATCTCTGCCAGGGAGCACGCGGCGGTCTCGTCATCGGCCTCGGACTTGATTTCTTCATCGCCCGGTGCGGGAGCCTGATCGAGGTCGGCCTCTTCGAAGGCCTTGGGGCACTTCGGCTCGAAGACCAGCAGGGACGAGGCGCGCTTCCATTCGGCCTTCTCCTCACGGTAGCTGATGATGTTATCGAGACTCGACAACCGCTTCAGTGACGCCCGGGGCCTGGGAAGTGGTAGTCGAGCGATGGGAAGGGGCGGAGGCAGTGGAGGTGCCTGCCATGGATCGCGTATGTCTTGTTCGCTGGACGCCTGAGCAGATCTTTGTGCGCGGGCGGGTGGATGGCTGTATGGACGAGGCTGCTCGGATCGCATGCACGGCGTGGAGCGGCGAGCCAGCAGCGCCGGATGCACCGTGAGATGGACATCGTCTTCATCCGATGGCCTCCGCTGGATCCGCAGCGACGAGTGCCTCCGCAACGTCGGTGCCGCGGCAAGCGAAGCCATGTTCGACACTCTCGCCTGCTGTTCGCCTCGCAGCGCTCGAAGCCTCGGGTTGCGTGGGAATGAACCCATATCGGCGTCAAGCTCGTGACGAAGCTCATGACCGAACTCGCCGCGCGCAGGTCTGCTCCCGGGGGGTCGTGCACCCGCGCCGTCGGGTGGTTCGACATCCGGGATGCTTGGCAGGGAACTGGGTCGGCTGGAGCTGGTGCTGGATCTGGAAGGCGCGGGCCGCGGGACTGACCATGCCGCAGCTGGCGGGACGACGGGTCGTCTGGCGGGCTTGACGGAGGCGGGTTTTCGGGGCGGAAGGTAGGGCGGTGGTGTCTCGAAAGCTCTCCGCGAGGGTCGCTTCGTCATCTCCGGCATGGACTTGGGACGGTGGGCATCCGTCATGCTCGCTGGTGGTGTGTTCAGTGTGTTTCGGCATGCGGATGATCCTCAGACAGCACCAAGCGTGAGAAAGCTGTCTGTTCGGAAGTTTCGCTGATGACGTTGGTTGGAGCACGTGAAAGAGCACGACGCGCTGGGAGCCGCGTGATATGCTCGGCAGAGCCGACGAGGCGGAGTCGGCGATTCCGGCGGTGTGCTTGAATATCTGGGATTTCTGGAGACCTCTGGCAATCGCAAACCGCATCGGGCCCCGCAGAGTCCAAGCCGTTATATACGGCCGTTTGCCTGCCTGCCTGTCTCGCAAAGCGGCAAGGCTCACATGCAAGGACTCCGGGGACAAACGGGGTCGTGGTGGCACAAGCCTAGCCAACGGCTGTCAGGGAACGTTGTTGATGCAGGCGAGATCTGGAGAATGTGAGCCGCGAGGTCCACTGTGGCTGCATGGGGATGAGGAGTGGAGTGGAGCGGCAATACTACTGCGAACACATCGCACGAACGAAGGGCGCGGCGGGTGAGGTTGACTGCGGATGCGAGCTATGTGCTGTCGCGGGTATTCCAGGCCCGGCGGCGGCAAACTTGCGCAAGCCACGCGCGTCTGCTACCGTGTGCCGCGCAGCCGTGCATGTGCTCGTGAATGCGGCAGCAGCTCCTGCGAGTGAGTAACGATGTGTCAAGTCACGGGGAGCACGAGACAGCAGCATTGTTCGCATCGAGCGGTCCTGCAACGTTTCGGAGTCGTTCATGGCGGCGCACGGCTGTGCGTCTTTCTGGAGCGCGACGTGGATGGCTCCCTGGTCCCGCCAGGGATGCCGTCGCACGACAGGTGCCTTCTTCTGGCGCGTCAAAAGACGTCAGTCCCGATCGTTGGGTCGACGAGTCCCGCCAAGTGGTTGGCCTTGGCGTCGGTCTATGGGTACGATGTAGCGATGTGGCGTGCGTGGTTCAGCTCTCCACGCTCCGCGTCAGCTCGGTCTGGACCGAGAAGCTCACCATGCGTGGGCTGACAGGTCCATGCTACGGTCGGCCAGTCGCGGTCTGCTGCCATCCTGCGTGACCGCTGCGTCGCTGCAGACGGGAAGAAGCGCGACGGCGATTGTTGACAGGTGCATCCTGTCAACGGCTGCACTTCCCCGGACGCTGCTGCGGGCGCGGTGTGACGGGTGGCGCGGGACCTGCAGCGGGATGCATGCGAGCTTATTCTTGTTCGTCGCGGATGAAACCCGGACCGCGGGCCTGAGATGGAGAATCGGGATCGACACCCCAATGTCTGGGCGACGATGTAGTCTGCAAACGGGGCACCGACGACCTGGTCGCTGCTGGCGGGTGTTCCGGGGCCGACTGCCGTACCGAATCATCATGCCCTTGGCTTTGGCGATCGCGAGGATCCCGTCATCACGGGTGCGACGTGGGATGGAAAGGATTGTTACAGATGCACAGCGCTACGCATCTTGAGAGGAGCTGCGATCCGTGGCTCAAGGTGGACGTCGATGGGCGGACATCCCGATCGGGCAGTGGGCACGTTGGCGCTGTCACGTGTGCTACTCTGCGGCTATTGTTGGCATGGTGTATCCAAGGCAAGGAGGCCGCTCAGCTTCGTGTGAGGTCGACAGATCAAACGGGACCAGGAAAGGTCGATGATGATGGGCACAGAGGTCCTGTGATCCACCCACGCATGCCTGACGAGGCAGCCAAGGAAATACGGCGACGATGCGCACTCCCCAAGAGCTTCGGGATCACGTATGTCGCGCATTTGGCATCCAGCGAGACTCTCAGGCGGACGCCATCGCATCGGTGGAGAGGACGCCGAGACGACCAAATGCGGACGGTCGAAATGGTTGCAGATTGTGATCCATGTTGACGGACCCTACCCAGATACAGCCAGTGCAACGCACGCAGGCAGGCACCCGTTAGTAGACAGCCGCCACGTGTTGGCTGCTTGGCTGGCGGTGTAGTCGAACCGCACAAACACACACTGCACATGGTCGGTCGGTCGGCCGCCGTCGTCCAAGCACACATTCGAGCGTCCCGGGGCTACATGTAAGTTGGGACGTTACATTGAACTTGGTGTAGAGACATGCAGGCCTAGCATACACGACTCACTGCCCACCCGCCTCCACCGCATTGAACCCACCGCCACCGCGGCCTGACATCAGCACTCCCTCACTCTCCCGTAGCGACGACGATCGGCCCCACACTCACCCCCCGCCGATGCATCCGCCCGGTGAAGACGGACAGCCGCCGGCTCTCCGGACGATCCACCGCGTTCTCCGAGTACCGCCTCCGCCGCTTCGAGCCCGGCACCTCCTCTCCCTCCCCCCATTCCGCCGCGTCTGCATCCGTGCATGACACGAAGGGGGGCAAGCTCGGCAACTCCATGGGCACATCGTCGCCCTCGGAGTCTCTTCGCTCGGTCTTGCTGCACTCTCGCTCGACCACCGCCAGCAGCTCGTGCGCAAAGACATGCTCGGGATCCTCGACACCCTCGCCGAACGCCGCGAGCGCCTCCGGTAGCGCCCGTGACCCCATCGGAGCCGGCTCGTAGAACCCCGAGTCCGCTGCGGACGACGACGACGTCGTGTTGAGCGACGACTGCCGCCGCTCTTGCCTCCGCAGCATCGACAGGCCCCACCAGCTCTGCGGACTGAGCGGCGGGCCCTGTGCCCACGACGGACTCGCCGCCACCGGGCTATACGGGCCGAACATGCCCGTCCCCCAGGGGCTTGGCGGGAGGTGCGCCGTCCACGGCGTCGCGGGGAGATGGTACACGCTCGCCTCGCCAACCGCGATTCCCGCCTCGCACTCCCGGAGACAGGTCTGCCAGCCGGCTTGCTGCAGTTCGAGCTTCTGCACGGACTGCGTCGTCACTTTCCGCGTCCAGAGGAGTTTCTTCTTGTCCTTGCGGCTCGGGGGGTCCAGTGTTAACCAGCTGGACTGCTGGGCTTCGATCCTCGCGAGCTTGCGGTACAGGCTGGCCAGCTGGTGGTGCGTGGCGGCGAGCTCAGAGGTGTAGTAGCGGTGTTGCGCGTGCAGGAGGGGGAGCATGTCGGCTGGTGGGGAGGGGTACATTGTATCTCGTCGCTCGTTGCTCGTTTGGGACTTCTTCGCGGTTGGAGCGCGAGTCGTCGGCCTCAC